>CAIGQW010054193.1:2423494-2435635 GCA_903798125.1 Danio choprae
CACACACACACACACACACACACACACACACACACACACACACAGCTTTGATGCAGACAAAGACAGCGCTCACTCCACTATTGCCTCACATTATCAATTTCCTGTTCTGTTGGTAAATTTGTAATGAATGCACATAAATTGAGTGTAAAATGTCTTGTTTAGGTTAGTTCGTATGTAGTGAGATTCAACAGCGTCTTTATTTCTTGCAAAGACTTTGGGTGTTTGGTGTTGGACAGAGGGCACTGATGTTGTTTTATAAAGTGTTTAATGGTATGGAATTGTAGCTTGGTTTGGCAACATATCAGTTTAGTTAAAATCAGACATAAATGGACTGGTTCATATAGCAATGTAACTGATGGAGGTGAGGGAGTTCGACTCCAAATTCTCTGAAAATCAGGCAATGAAAATATATTTTTGCAGATCCCTCTCATGCTCAGATAGATGTTATATGCTTAAATATAGCAAAATATACCTGAATAGGTATAAACATTCTTTCATTGCATTATTAGTGAATCTCCTGAACTTATTGCATAAGGTGGTGGCGAAAATTATAGTATTGCAGGTATTGGACGCACTTCTTTCTTTTTTATTTCCACAAGTATGTATTGGATTCTGTATATTCTATTATGTTTCTATTATGAATTTTGTATTTTTCCTTGTGGACAGATAAAATAAATCTGAAAATTGAAAGATGCAGTAACTGAAGACTAAAAACGATCAACCCAATACATTTGATCTCAATTAATTAATTTCATTGATATATTATTTACATGACTGTATTGGCCAAAATTCATTTGATTGCACCAATATCCATAGTTTGATCATGTAAAACTGCTGATAGATAATATTGTTCAACACTGCTCTCTAGACTTTTGTATACACTTAGTATATATGAATTAATTCAAATCTTCACAGTTACACTTTGCAGTTACAGTAACCCTGTACACTGCAGTGTACAAAACGTTGTTTTTTTTGTTTTTTTTACAATTGTGTAATTGTATAATGTGCTAATTAGCTATGAGAACAAAAATTTATGTTACACTTTAAGGAAGTTAAAATACCCAGAATGACCCAGACCTCTGTAGTAAGCTTATAATTCATACAGTGTATCGGTGATGAACACGAGGCAGGAGAACAGTGTGATGAGGCATATAAAATGCCGTTATATGCCCCTAAAACGTAAGATACTTAGGTAAAAAGGCCCCTGTATGAGCTTCTCAATTGACATCTATGATTCTGTGTTGAACTTTTGACATGCATAAACTTCCACAAAGCACAGTAGAAAAAAAAATATTCATACTGACAAAAAAAATGTAAAAAGGGAAAGGGAAAACACCAAGTAAATATTTGATGAGATCTTTTCTACGTGGTTAATTTCCAGGAAGCTCCTGAATCTTCTGCAACTGTATGCTGTGGTACGAGCTGTAAACGTCTCTAGAGGAGTTTCATTTATTCATTTTCTTTTCGGCTTAGACCCTTTATTAATCTGGGGTCGCCACAGCGGAATGAACCGTCAACCTATCCAGCATATGTTTTACGCAGCAGATGCCCTTCCAGCTGCAACCAATCACTGGGAAACAACCATACACACTCATACACTACGGACAATTTAGCTTACCCAATTCACCTATAGCGCATGTCTTTGGATTTGTGGAGGAAACCGGAGCACCCGGAGGAAACCCATGCGAACAAGGGGAGAACATGCAAACTCCACGCAGAAATGCCAACTGACCCAGCCGAGGCTCGAACTAGTGACCTTCTTGCTGTGAAGCGACAGCGCTACCCACTGCGCCACCGTGTCATCCTCTGGAGGGGTTTTTTAGAGATTCAATTAAAACCTTTGCAAAAGTCATGTTTTACAGTAAGATGCAACACAGGCTTTATTGACTCCAAAGGGCTGAAGTGAGATCAGGTTTCAGTGCTTCAATCTGAAGGTATTGACCCCTGCATTAACGAGTCCTGAAAGCAACCTGGGATGTGTTTGGTTATGAGGCACAGCTGTATGAACATACCTGCAGTTTCCTCCATGCTGCATAGGTCACTATTAAGCCCCAGTAATGAGGATGTACTTTGTTAAAGAATCTAAGCATACCCAGGTTCACTTTGGTTTGGGCACAGACAAAAATAGACTAATTAAGGAGTCTTAGAGAGCATGCTGGCTTAACTAGGCAGCTAGTCCTCAGAGTATCACACACACACATACACACACGTGCTCGCACACAAAGTGAGGTGCCACACACAGAACTCCCTAGAGCAAAATGTGCTGGCATACATATAATTCTTAAGGCAGTGATCTAGCATTTTTTTCCCACTCAAACACACAGACTCTCAGAGCATTGACAGCTGAGTTATAGATGCCTGAGGGGCAATTCTGGAGTGCCGTAGATGTTAATGCCATCACACCCTGATTAAAAGACGCATTCGGTTGCAGAATTAATCTACGGTCCTTGAATAGGCTGCGTCTCCACATGACAGCTTCACCAAGGCAACCAATGAGCCTATTAGTAAAGGATTACATCTTACACTAATTCACAAAACCCCCTCACACACACACACACACACACACACACACACACTTAAATGGCCCTTGGCTAGATTAAATCATCTCAATGTCACTGCAAAAGACAGAACGCAACAATATGTACTCTGGGCTAAAGTTCTTTTATGCGGCACTTGTTGTTGGAAAGGTCATATTTAATTCTAAAGGCAGATTATTCATGATGTTTGCATTGCATTAGAAATTATGATTGCATAATTTACAGTTTAATAAGGTCATTAAATTATAATTGTGTTCACATACAAGATATTTGAGGTTTTGAAATTAGTTTGCTGTGATAAAATGTACCTATAATGATACAGGTGCCACAACGAGGCTTAGAGTTCATTAAACGTGGCCTCTCTAGCAAATGTAAAAGTTGCTCAGGTTAAAACAGAACATGTGTGTAAAACAATGCCATAAATATAACTTAAACAAATAAGATACAACATCAAGCTCTTCTGCACACATAATTGCAAGCAAAACAAAACACAAAACAAACAAATATTACTTAATGAGCATGAAATTATGAAAATACCTCTTTCACGCACAAAAAAAAGATTTAAATGTATACATATAACAAACAAAAACAGTTGTTAAATAAATCATAAATAAAAAGATCATGCTATTAACAAAAACATGATTTTGTTAGCCTTGTTGTTTTATTCTACTTCATTTGACCATATATTGTAAGGTTTTAGTTTAGAGCAGATGTTCTACATTCCTTTGCAGATAAAATGACTTCTACAGAACGCAGTTCGGGGAATACTGATACAAGCCTGATTTAGGCACTGTGCCTGAAGCGCATTGTGGAGTTGTGCAGTGACTCGACGCTGCATTTCTCCACGCTATTCATTGGCTGAAGAAGCACATTCAACATTTTATCTGCAAACTCCAGCAAAACCGAGCAATCAAGTTATCACAGTTACAGCTGAGGTAAATATGCGTCAGTTGACGGATATAAACACATTCAAATGGTAACGTATAAAGTTTTACAGCTAAAACAGCCGACGAACGGAAACGCATGCGACGCATACAGCCGGCAACTAGAGTTTCAGCACCGCGGACAGCGATCAGTACCTTCACTCAACTTCTCTGCACTCATACAGTGAGACTCGGTGTACTAACGACTGCACCTCAGCATATATATAATTTACAGATATGTGACACGAGTTGGCATATGTCCCTTTAGTCAGTGTTAGTTAGTCTTACCCCAGCTGCTCGCGGTCCTCCCGCAGAACTCGCGGGTCCTCGGGTTCCAGAAGAACTCCTTCCAGCCGTTCTTATCATCCTTGGCCATTTTCCTGGACGAAACAAATGTGCGCTCACAGAGACAACTCCTCGGGGCTAGCACTCTCTTTGAGAGTAATAAAGAGCTATTCAACCCTTAAATAGTGTGTGGAAATGGTTAAAACGATCGTTTGTGGCTCTACAGAAAGTTTCTTTTATGAAAAACTGCTTAAGATTGATTCCGAAGGCACTCCGCCTAAACCTGAGCACTCAAGCGAGGACTGAGTGAGAGAAGATCTCGATCCCTCTGTAACGCCCGACGCTCTGCTCACCCGCCAGTGCAGTGCGCATTCCGCAGAGAGAGGGAGAGAGAGAGAGAGAGAGAGAGAGAGAGAGAGAGAGAGAGAGAGAGGAGAGAGAGACAGTACAGGCCTAATGTTAAGACACTGCACCAAAACAAGCTCTGCCTGCTCACCCCCACCCCTAAACACACGGCCCTCCTTTTGCAAAACTCAAGTCACTTCTTGGCCAATAGCAGCGCTATGCGGCACCCTTAGCCACGCCCCCCACTAAAGCACAAATCGTAAAGCCTGTAAAGGAAGAAACGTGTATGTGCGTCTGCCAGTACCTCATGCGGCCGCTGTCAAGGAGACAGTCGCTTGCGCGTGCCCTGCGCTGGAAAGCCTCGGGTGGGTGAAGTCTGGGAAAACTCCTCTCAGCATGTTTGGGTCCTGGACTGTTCCGTGCAGAGACTCCCAGTGGCCCCACATCATTAGACGCACTGTAAAACACAATCTAAATCATTTGCAATGAACCATTTAGATGCTTTTATCCATCTAGGCAATCAAATCAACCAAAAACAAAACACCCAAAACAAAAGTTGTACAGGGCCAAATCTCAATTAGTCTGAACTACCATAATAAAATAAAGTATTTAGAGAGAAATAGAACATGTAATAATCAAATATATCATGAAAAACACACACAAATCTTTGCAGGTACAACTATAGAAGAACAAAGAATCTTGGTACAGCATCTCTATCATGGTCACATTAATTTTTAAGAAGCATTAAAGTTGTGTTTTATATTGTATTTGCCATCTTCCCATCAAGCATTACAGTTTTAATGCTGAAGTATTAATATGGCTAAATGGTTTGGCTGTTTGCCAGTCGTATTTACATCACCATTGATTTGCTCAAACTCAATAACTTAATGTCCTAATGTCAAAAACTGAACAACTGAAAGGGTACTTCACTGTTGTTATTCTTGTTGATGTTTTATTATTATTATTATTTTAAATAAGTGATTTTCTATTATATGAAAAATGTTTTCCCCTTTTTGCCAAATAGTAAGTAAAACTTGAATTATCTGTAGAAAACTGCTCTGAGCATGTTGCTGTTTAAGGTTATTCACAGTCCCATCCAACTCCCAGAGTTTGAGATTGAATAAGTACCTATTATATTGTATGTACGCCAGTACACCAAAAATGCATGATGAGCAAATTCAGTGTATTTGGAAAACAGTATACAAAAAAAATGAACCTGGATAAGCTACAACTTCGGTAAGATGGTAAGATTTTTAAGTGTGCAATGTGCATACTTCATTGTTTCATAAGGCCACAGGAGAGGATTTGTGAATGACGTGATGCAACTAATGTTGAACATAGCAATAAGACCTTGACAGATGGAATATGTCTGAATATTATTCATACTACCCATACTCATACTACATACTGTAGATCATTTTTAACAGTTTGATGCAAGTTCACATCCAAATGCAGTGCATACTCAGTATGCAAACTGACATACACCACACTTGTTAAGCTGTGACATAATAAACTGGGTTCAAGCCTTTTTTTGAGAACACTATTTACAGTGCTATTTATTCAAATCCCTTTTGGTTAATTTTTAAAGAGCACCAATTTTAACTATTTTTCAAGATTTAATATAAATCTTTTGTGTCTCCAGAATGTATCTGTAAATTTTCAGCTCAAAATACCCATCAGATTATTTATTATACCTTTTTACATCTGGGAAATGTGAGGCGTTTTAAGAGATGTAGCTGTTTTTATTGCCTGTGCCTTTAATGCTAATGAGCTGGTTCTCCCCAACCACTGTACCCATGTGCGTGTCACAGCCATAGCCTTTATGTAGACAAACAGTTCAGTGGCAGACAAGAATGAAGAAGATCTCCTTTACTACAGTAAGAACTTTCACAGCGGTTATTTGATATATTTGTTGTGGAGTTAATCTAAGCCTTTCTGAAGCTATGAGTCACACACAATGTCCTTACAAAGTTCGCTCGTGTGCACACACAAGTTAGCTTTGCACTGTTTTTGCATGGCAAATGTGACAGGGTACACCTAAATATGCAATGCTGTATGGACATCGTTAAGTAATGTACAAAATAAACCCGATTTAAGTCCACAAACCGGTATTAAAGCGTCTTCTTTCATAATTGTATTGACGCTATCTTTTAATAGATCTTTTAATCCCAGTTGTTTTGCGCATGTCCTGTTTTGTTGATAAGATTATACCGTTACTACAGAGACATGTTAATATGCTGCTGTCAATCAATTCGGTGGGCGGGGAAACCGCACTCCTATGTCAAGTTGCGGTCGGCCTTAAAATGGGAGGGATTTGGATCCTATTTTAACGTCAGGAATTTAAAAAAAAAAGAGACTTTTTGTCTTTATATCACCCCAATATGACAGTGGACACACTATACATACACACAGATCTGTCTGAACAGCTTACAAAAGATGATTTTCATCATAGGTACTCTTTAAAACTTGAGCTATGGATTAAAAATCAAAATAATTATATTTTAGCAGTTTTACAGCACATCTTCAGTACTATTTGTTGATTTCTTTTTGCACCCGAGAGAGTTGTTTGAGTCCACACATTTAATTTGTTAACTGAATAGGCTTGCCCACAAATACAACCCTGTTGCCATAGCAAATATTTAAATCACAATGGTACTGACTTATGTTGTTCCTGGGTTCAAGAATTGTAGAGGCTCAAGGCTGCAAAGAAACACAAGTATGAAGAGAAACCAGCCTGATCCCACGATGAAACATTTTTTTTTACATATTGGGAGAAAAGTGGCTAATTTGTATGAATCATAAGATTGTAAAAAAAAAAACATTTTAGCTATATTACATCAGTTTACGAAAAAGGCATAATTTTACAATGGTCTTTTTGGTGTCACTTTATATTAAGGAGCCTTTGCTAATATGTACTTACACTGAAATTAATAACTCATTATATAGTACTTATTCTGTAAATACATGCTTTTACATTGTACTTATGATTGATTAAATACATGCATGTAATTACATCTGAAATTAATTTCTGTAATTACATCTTTAATTACATTGTTGACCATCCCTTACACCTTAACCCACCCCTAAAGCCACCCATACCACCAAACCTGTCCCTAACCACACCAGTAGTGTTCTGCAATACATTATGATCACAGTAAGTACATTGTATTTATTTTTTGATGCAAGTACATAGTAGTTAAGCCACCTAATATAAAGTGGGACCATTTTTTAATCTACCATTTTTTGCGCAAGTAATGGAAGCTACAACTGACATTTCAGAAACTTTTAACAACTTCATCTTCTCAAAAGTTAAAGTATAACTATAACTGTCTGTAGGCAGGGATACAACAAAACATGGTGTTCTTTTGGTCTAGGTAACACTAATAAAGTTAGAGTTGGTAATACATACAGTACACTGAATGTAACAATACAAAAAAGTTTCAAAACATTCAATAAGTTCATTTAATAAATATTAATTTAATAACTCAAAATCCATTCAAACTCTTGGTTTTGTTTTTTTTTTGTTTTTATCTGGGGGACAAATCAAGTTTTTAAAGTTATTTATATGTTTGTGTGATGTTGTTATTTGGCAAATTCACCATCAGCACCATTGCTGAGTCATTTTGAATATCAAGCATTAGGGTAAAGGGATAGAGTTTTTGTACAGTGCATAATTTAGCAGTACCAATTGTTCTGATTAAGTGAAATAAAACTACTGGAAAGTGGCCAAGCAATCTTTTTATCTAAGTAACTATATAGGCTACTTTATACTCCTGATGCTTAAAACAGCCGTAATCCAGCGCTTCTGAAGTGGAAGTCTAAACATTCTCTGTAGATCTTTCAATAAATCAACTGACTGATATTACTTAAAACATCTGTCAAATCAAAAACAGCCAAAACAATGTCTGTATTGAAACTCAAGACAGCAGAGCCAACAATACACTAGAAAGAGAAAACTGCTTCTATAACATGGGACATTAGTGTAGAGCAAATCAGTCAATACATTTCTGCAACGATCTGTGTTCATGCAGCTCCCTGCATTCATGATGCTGACATGTGAAACTGGATGCTGAAACAACAAGCCTAGAAGGTCAGGATGAAGAGAGAGTGAATAAATGAATAAAAGCCTTACCACATCAGACTGGGACAGCAGATATCCAATATCCAGAGTGGTTTGCGGGACAAGACGACATTAAATTCAAGTGGGCTGCAACAGTTTCCTTTCACTTCCTAACACACACATGCACGCACACACACACACACACACACACTTGTATATATGGTTTACCATAGGAGTATATACATAATGTATTTTATATTGTTAAAAATGCTTATTATTTGGCCTTACTCCAAGCGTACCCCACAATTTTTGGCAAAATTTAATGTCAAAAGACCTCGTTAAATAAGATTTTTAAGCATTTTGAATTACGAGGACACAAGGAATGTCATCGTAAATCATCTTTATAGTGTAAACCAAAGGTGCCTTGAAATCCTTCCTGCAGAGCTCAGCTGCAACCTTGATCAAACACACCTGTCTTTAATTACCAAGTGCTCCTTCAGATCCTACTAAGTTGGAGTACTAAGTTTAGTTGTGCTGACAAGGGTTGGGGCTAAACTCTGAAGGAAAGTAGATCTACAGGAACAGGGTTGAGCACCCTTGGTGTACATCAAGTCATACCCATGTAACTATACAATTCAATGTCCTCTTAAACCACATAAACAAACACACACACATGTGCACACACGTGTTGGATTTCCATATTAAATGGGGACATTCCATAGACATCATAATTCTTATACTGTACATATCATATTCTAACCCTTTAACCTAAACATAACCATTACAGAAAACTACACATAAAAAAACCTTTCAAGGTTTTAAAATTATAATAAAGTTTCTTGGATGTTAGTATCAGAATTGTTAGTTTTTAAGATATATACTTTAAGTATGCAAAAACTGTCCCCATTATGAAACATTGCAGACACATTGCAGGTACATTTTGTCTGTAATATCTGAACTGCACACAGACACACGTGATGTTCTGTTCATCATATAAAATTTATTTCATGACGATATCAATGCAAATATAGCACTACAGTGATTTCCAAGGTACACCGTATCTTACCATACCAATATATTATGGCACTCATAATATGGCCACCGTTTATGTAGACACGCAAAGCCGACATTTTCTGTAAACTAGTTTACCCAATAATACTTAAGTTACCCTTTTCATCTTAATAAATTGCCACTAGATGATTATTTAGTATATCTGAAGTACAAACTGGGCACAATTTATATAGACTGGGACGCAGCCCAACCTTGAACTGAATGTTTAAGGGAATCCGTCAAGAACTCCCAGCATGCATTGCACCAGCCCTCGTCTACTGTGGTCCTCCATACTGTTGATAAAGACTGTATCTCGAATGGCCACCTGGGTGGTGCAGTGAAAAACCCTGGTGTATTAGTGACAGCGTGTCAAACCCTTGGCAACCTCCCCGCAACGCTGGTGTAACGTTTACAGTAGTATTGCCTGAGTGAGAACTGTACAGGTTGGTGCTGCTAACTATTTGGAAAAAAAATAACAACAACTTTTAAATACAACCACAACAACAACAACTGAGAAACATTCAATTGCCAATAGTTACAAAAGGATCCGCTCCTCAAAACTCCATCGCCTGATATCGGAAAAAAATAAAAATAAACAATTGAACTCATAAAGCACTCAAAGGAAATGAAATAAAAGCAGTGAGGGATATGTACGCAACAATAGTAGTTCAAGATAGCAGCAAAAGTACTTCAAAAATATCCAACTGATATTCCAACGAGCCGGGTGGAGTGTGTTTGTGAGGGTATGAGAGTGATCAGACTTAAGTTGCTTAAAGGGACTTGCATGACACTAGCCGGGAAAGAAACATTGGTGTGTGTTTGTTTGTGTGTGTGTGTGCCTTTAGTAGAGAGGGCTCGCATTTCAGCGGTCCATTCAGTACAGTGTGTAGACAGGTAGCCACAGATAAAACTACTAAATTTCTTTATAAAACAATTAAACACCTTGTACTTTTATACATTATATGCTACAATATATTTATTGATTACAAGTATGAAAGTGGAAATAATTGCTACATAATCAATACAGTTGTACATATTTATTTTACAGATTTTAACACTTGTGTGTTTTGTTTTTATTTTTTGTCCTCGTTTAATCTCGTTGTGGTTCGCTTTCTTTTGTGTGGAAAGTTTTAGCATCGGTCTGAGGAGTGCTGCAATTTGTTCATTTTATCCTGGTGTGTGCGTTTGTGTAAAAAACAATGTGTGTATGAGCGCTGGACAGTGTGGCAAAGTTTGTTTGTTTTTTGTTGACGTTGTTATGACTGGACTTTTCTTGTTAAACACCATGGCAACACCATTTGATTGACACATGAGACTTTGCTGCCAAAAGGACCGCAAAATACAGTTGGACATAACCCCAGAAATGCTCAGATTCAGATTCAATGTAAACAGATGCGTAAATACGGACCCCTCATGTTAATGCAGCTCATGCATTGGTCCCTTTCTGTCTTTCCAATGATTATGTTTGTAATGACTCTCATTCTGTAATCTTATTGGTCACTTTTTTCATCAATTGGGTGCTACACATTTAGTTCGAATGTAGAGCTGCACGATTCTGGAGTCACATTTCTCCCATTATTCTGAAATATAATATTAAACAAAAATAACAGGACAGGAAATGTGCAAAAGGTTCTGCAGGACAAAAACATGGTGCAGTCTTTTTTGATCTGAGTGAAAGATTCAATGACTCTCTTAATCAGACTTTAAAAATAATAATTTCTAACAGATTATTTACTCTGTTTTCATTATTACTGTAGACATGAATTATTGTTTATATCTGAACTATGCTATTATCCCAGTACTTATGTTATATTTCAAGCTTTTGTAACACAAAATATCAATACTGTGTGCTTGAAAAGGCTAAAGACTCAACAGAGATCTGAATGTCTGCTTTGATCATACAGAGCTCAGCATATATGAAATCTCTCATTTCAATAAATATTTTCTTTAGGATGCTTTACAATATTATATTTGTGCATAAACATTAGTTTAGTCACTACTGAAGGCAAATCTGGAGCTCATCTAACAAAATACCTTACAATAATGGTTCAAAAATTAGTAGCCCAAATTTATATGTGAGGGAAAAATATTAAAGAACATTTTCAAAAATAGCACAAATCAAGAGAAACAAAAAATATATAAAAGTTTGTTGAAATGTTGTAGGTTGTAATTTTTTTGTGCAATATTTTGCATGAATTTAAATGTATTATCTTTCCATTACTAAAGATTTTCTGTGACTAAAATATTATTTTAATAAATATATCTGTTTAATAAATCTGTTTTGTTGTACCAATATTTAAATGTACCAATATATATTACCCATATTCACTGAGAAATGGATAAAAATATTCATTTTAAAAATGGGGTGTACTCATATATGCTGAGCACTGTCATTTAGAAAATGATTGTTTGGATGTTTGTATTGAGATTGTGATTTCCACACAATCGTGCAGCTCTAGATACCCTTGATTAAAAATACAATACAGATCTATTCAAGCTTTTTATATTCTTAATAAACTTCTTTCTCCATCATGGATTTGTATTGAACTGGGCCAAGTGATCAGTCTACTGATTTAACAAATATTGCTTCAAAAGTCAGGTAAATTCAGCTGAACCACGTTTTTTCTGCTCCCCAGACATACAGACACACACATGTCGCCACACTCAGCAAATTGGCACTCAATCAATAGGCAGTAATTAGACTTTAAATGGATCTCTTATACAAACTACGACAGTACCACACACCCCTCCATCATGTGTCTGTCCGTGTAAGTGAAGGTTTGACTTTTGTGTGTATACATGTCAGATTTTGTGTTTTATTGACTCGTTGTCTCCGCTCTGCATCCAACCTCACAAACCTCTAATGCAAAGATACATCTACAAAGCTCATCATGACACACACACACACACACACACACACACACACACACACACACACACA
>CAIGQW010054193.1:2438889-2455875 GCA_903798125.1 Danio choprae
ATAATAATAATAATAATAATAATAATAATAATAATAATAATAATAATAATAATAATAATAATAATAATAATAACAGTAATCATTTAAAAATGCATGTTTAAAGTTTTACACCAATAATAATACAAAAACAGGATACGTTTTTTTCAGTGTCTTTGTTACACTGTAATTTTACATTTAAGTACTGAATAATGGCAAACAAAATGTACTTGCAATAGGGTTAGTGTTTAGTCTTAAACTATAGCATGTAATTACGCATTATTTATTGTAATTACTATAGTAAGTACATAACAAAGGCACTGTAAAACAAAGTGCTATGTGTGCATTTCTTAAGGGGGGTTTCTGGGTGTGTGCTCTATGCTATATCAAAAAACGCCACCAGATAGCGGCATAACACCAATCCACATCCCATCCATCCCTCTGCTCTGAGAGAGAAGGTCATTTCAGTACACAGAGTCAGTCTCTGTGACACACACACACACATACACACAATTACTGCGTCAGCATGTGAACTTTTGCCAAGAGACAACAGCACACCAGGGGAAAAGAACAGAGGCTTCTGTACAGCGGCTAACATTCAACAAGACTAAAAATGAAAGATCTGTTCTGCCATGTGCTGCCAGTCTCCCACCGGTCTCTTCATAGCACAGCCCACACACCACTAGAGCTATAAGAAGAGAAACATTGCAGTCTTTTAACACCGCTTCACATGTTTGTAGTTTCCCTTGTTACTTTTAGCACACTCAACAACATACTAAACTCCCAAAATGGCTCTTCTACAAAGCGCTGACAGAGACAGTCAGAATCAAAGCCTGTCACCGACCGACGCGGAGAGACACCGGCAGCGCCACTGGCTTTGAGTTTGATCACTCACGTAGACTGTGTGTCTGCCTGCCTGCCTGTCTACTTAACACAGAACGACAAAACACACAACAACAAAAAAATTTCTTATACTGCTGCACCTGCTTTCTCCACCCATATGCTGCATCTGTCCCCTCTCTGCAATCTTGTCGCCTCTATTCTATGCTGCATTATTCTCCCCGTCTGTCTTTCCCTCTGCTGCATTTCTCTGGCTCCCTCCCGCTCTGTATTCATCCCTGTTTTCCTCTGCACTCATTGACCCTGCAGTGGAGGAGTGCAGTGCAGCTACAGACGTGTTTGGGTGGGGATGCTGGTGACTCAATGGGCTCCGTGATTTACCTAATGACTGTCTGGAACAGCAGCCACGGGGGCACAAAATGGAATGAAATTAGTTACAGATCACCTGCCGCAACTGTCAGGCTTGGTGTCAATTACACTAACGCATGGTAACCGGTTGAACGGAATTGAATTAATTACTGCAGTGTGTCTTGCGTCAACTAGGGCTGAACAAGCCCATGCGATTTCAAAGCATTTCCCGAATACTTTGAACTGAAAAGCACAATATGCTAATGCGCTCCAGTCTGGGGTTGTCTCAGTGTCAGGCTGCCGTACGAGGTGAATTAAAGGTCATTGCAACAGCATCCGCACTACAATAGGCAGACCCAGGAGAAATATGCTGACTTGCTTTTCACTTTTTTGGATGATTTGATGGAATGTGGTTAAACATAGTAAGATAACCCTAGGTTATTGTCATTCTAAACCCCCTCTGTTAATGTAACTTAGATTTTACGCTGAATTTTAAACTGAAGAGTGCACAGATTTTTACCCAGGTTAACAAAACGCTGCACTGAAGAAGAGTAAGCAGAGTTTTTGCACTGTTAACCCAACATTATAATGGCAAATATCTACAGATGCTTCACCAGCAACCATCGGCGAATCACAGGCCTCATATTCACATGTATTGAACAGTTATGGATATATTGCATAACGTATACAGCAGAAAAAGATTCGTAGTGTTTGAGGGGAAATGTCAAACTGTGACAGAAAATGTGTACAGGTAGCAGTAAAAAGGTATAGATTAGAACCTACATATGCATGCTTAGGAATTTACAGTGTGACAGAGTATAAATACACAGGACTAGGCTAATTATTTACCCTGGGTAATGTATGAGCAGCGTGAGACGTGAAGCACACTAAGTTCAAAGGTGGTTAGTAGAAACTGTTACATTTGCTTTGGAAAATTTCAAACTAGTAAAACTAAAAGGAGTGCACTTTAACTTGAGTACATTTGCATTGATAAACAGCAAATGTACTCCATTACACTGGAAAATGTTACAATGTTGGATTTTATGTCAAATATAGTGCACTGACTCTATTTATTGGAGAATGATCAGTGCATTGATGAATGAGTCACACTTTTGAGTTGATTCTGTTAAAATAATTGTCCCAATGCTCAAAACTAGTTTGTAGTTAGAATGATTTGTTTAGTTCCCTAAATGCACTGGCTTGCCTCTCAGTCATAACAGGACATTTAAGAACACAAGAAACATGAAGAGCAGTCATTCACCTAGTGACCTGAAACCAAATCTGAAGATGCATCCTTTTCGCCGGCGAAGATTTTTAATAGCTGAATCTCTTGTGTGCTGTCTATAAAAGATTCTTCAGATGTACATTTAATTTTATACAGGTATTTCTTTTTACAAACAGACTACTGCACTAAAAAACTGCACAACACCACTACTACATTTTTGTAAATATGATCATTTATACATTGAATGAGCAGCCATTGTTCACAGAGTATGGGAAAGTGTGGGAGTTTCCAACCATTAAGAGTTGTGCTCTCAGTGCTGGGTTGTGGCTGGAAGGGCATCCACTGATAAAAAAAAAATGCCAGAGTAATAGGCGGTTCATTACACAGTGGCAACCCCTGGTAAAGCAGTGAATATTCAATTAAATTCAAGTTATATGAATATGCCGAAGGAAGCATTCACAGAATGTTTGTGGGTATTTTGCAACTTATTTGTGTTGAAAAGGTGTTGCCTAGACACAGATACACAAGCTTATGTGTGTGTGTGTGTGTGTGTGTGTGTGTGTGTGTGTGTGTGTGTGTGAATAGATCTATTATTATACATTTGTATATTCATTTACATACATTTGTATGTGCATCTGTCAACAAAAGGGTTTTCACTACTTTCCTTTGCCAGTGGTTCCCTTTACATGCCTTTGCTGCAAAACTGAAATATCACTTCCTTTTAATAATAAAAATGAAGTTATTGTGTTTAATGTAGCATACATTATTAAATGTGCCATATAATGGATATCTGTGTATACTTGTGCATAGTTTAATAATAAGAGTTCAGTACATGACATTGACATATCGTAAGCCTCAATCTCTATTGTTTGATTATTCTAACGTAAATCTTGTTGAAACAAAAGACCACAGAAAAATATGCAAATCAAAGCATAACACCGACTTTTACGCAACCATCAAGACTGTTAATATGCATGCCCCAGCAGTGTTAGATTGGCCACAATGTTTCCTTGTGAGATTATAAATGATAGAAATGTTTCTTTATGTTCTAAGTTTAAAACAGCTAATATTATTTCCCTATATACGTGGGACTTTTATTTTGAAAATGGGACGGGCATTCGGCAGCTTTGAGGTAATACAGAGCATCTCATCTCATCATAGCTCATCTGAACACTAAATATGAGAAATATAGATTAGAAATTTAGAGTTTGTTTTGGTAATCTTCAACCAAAGTCTGACCATTTGCTTCTGCATTTGAAATGGCAGTTCTTCTCTGCTGACATCAGTTAACCACGGCCCTCTTACTATTCATGTAAAAAAAATGGAATGATGGGCATAAACAAAGCCTGCCTCCATACTCAATAGTTAATTTCAGTTGGAAGTACATCAACATACTGAAATAAAGGTCTCAGCAACTTCCAGTTCACACAGACATAAAGAGTAGATTATAAACCCTTAAGTGAGTACATCTTTAATATTAAAATAATAATGAAATTATGATTTTTGTAAGTTTATGTACTTGTACTTTTGAGGAATTTTTGTGTACTCTACCCACCTCTGCCAGGGTTACCTATTTCATATGTGGAAAAACCACAAAATGTGTTAAGCATACCATAATGAATAATACTTTGATTTATAGACCCCATTTGGGGCCATTTATGTCCTGGACTTTCATTGTATGAACAAAATAATTAAAAACATTATTCAAAGTGCCTTCTTTGGTGTGCGGGCAGAAGAAAGGGCATCTGGTCCAAAGCGATTTTAAAAGCTCAAATCCTAATGTGATTGCATATTTACGTGGATGAGTGTGTTTAAGCAGGGCAGAGGAAACAATACCATTAGGTGTATAATAACCTTGTGAGTGTGTGTTTATGTGGAGTTTGTGACAGTTTTAATAGTGCTGGCGTGTGTTACCTGGTTGAGTGCTTCTCTGGCCGGCAGGCTGCTCTGTCTGTGAACGTCACCCCCTACTTGTCTCACTCCTGATGTGGATGAAGACCTGCCAAGGCGACCCAACTCTATAAAAGGCCACAAGCACAGAGCCAAGTTATTGTTTTGCATAGAGAAAACTCAAGAAATTTATTTTTACATGTAAAAATATCAGTCAAATGACGTGACCCTTAAATAAACCATTTCCTATAAAAAAAATAGCAATATTGGAATTTACATGGTGCAGTTCCTTCAGTTTTGGAGGATGGAAATGCAATATATGCATATGTACAGCATCACGCACATCACTGAAGCCCAGCCATACTTCTTAAAATTCTTAAAATTTAGGCTCACCTAAAAAACATTGTCTGGATATATGCTTGTTTATAATACCAGTCACCTTCATTTAATGATAATTTGATGAATTATTGCTGCCTTGTTGTCATGAAATTCTGTTTTCAGTCTCCTTTCCACCCTACTTTCCACTTATAGCGCAACATTAATTGCAGCAGGCAAAGAGCGCTGACGTCTGTGAATATGTTGCATTCTATGATGAGCCTCATTTGCATTGAAAGCAGGTGTGTTTGCATTGTAAAAATGGAACTGACTTGATTTAAATATGCATTGCATGATGTTGTGCATATATAGCTCAGTTAAGTTGGACTGTAGGTGGTATGTTAATTAAATGTAAGATGTGAATTGCAAAACAATAAGGCTATTGTTCAATGGCATATGGCATACATAATGTATGGTCCATAATAGTGATAAGTACTGCAGCTGCTTAGCTAAGATCATATATGTTTGCCTGTTTCTAGATAACATTGTTATTTCTAATGTTGTTTTTTAGCTAAATGGATAGTTTATTAAAAAATGAAAATGTAGTCATCATTTAGTTTTTTGTTCAATTGAACACACACAAACACAAATTTTTAAGAATGTTGGAACCGATGTCCACTGACATGCATTGCAGGAAAAGCAAAAAAAGTTAAGCTGGGTGAACTATCTCTCTAACTGTGCAGCATGATTTTGTAATTTTTTTATAATGGATTTAGTAAGTCAGTTTCAGTTTTATTGTGTATGTATTTATTATTTAATATATTTATATTTATTAGCTACATGCTTTTTTTTTTTTAATGAAATTTCAATCCACACTGATCCCAGCACAAACTAGCAACTACTTTCAGCACATACACCACTGACCTTTTAGTTGATTGTTTATGAGCTGTAAGTCTACAAATGTTTTATTTCTTACTTAAACATCCTTGATCTTTATTCAGAATTTAAATTACTGAGGTCATGGCTGAAAGCCTGAGCTAAAGTAATTTCAGTTGGATCTCACCTCCATTGCGACATGCTGGGAAGGTTTGGCAGGGTAAGGGTAGTCCCGCTCGAATCAGCCCTCTTAACCCTGGTGGTCCATCCGCCCCAGCCAAACTCTCGCTGTGTCTCCCTGTTGCCCGCACAGGTATTCCAGAGTGTCCACTACTCCGCATGGCTCCTAGGTCATCCCTCTCTCTCCTCAACAAAGCGTCTGCACTGCCATTCCACACACTTCCATCCTCCTCTACAAAGCATTAGAGAGAAAAACACAATTAAGCCTACAATAGTACCACAGAAAGAGAATCCCCTCAATAATCATCCCTCATAATCATTCCACCCTCCCCTCCAACCATTACTCACTATCAGTATCTCGGCTCCCATGACTGAATGATAACTTTCGGTGCATGGGCCAGTAAGCCTGTTCTTCGGTGAGCCCTAAGGCAGCTGCACTATCCCATGGAAGGAAACCGGCCTTGGCCTGCAACGCCTGTGCTGCGGATCCAGTTTTACATGGATCTGCATGCAAAGATGGTAACTGAGAGCATCCACGCAAGCTATCGTAGGCAGGCGGCCGGCGGAAGCCAACTGAAGGGTAGGTCCAGAGCAGGGGGCTGTCCGAGGGTGGAGGTTTGTAAGCAGGAAGGCCATGAGATAAATGTGGAGTGTGTGAACGCTGCATGTGAGAGCGAGACGGCGGGCGCTGAGAGGAGGAAGAAGAGGAGCAGGGTGGCGTGGCAGCTGTAGATGATAATGGTTGACTCGGGGTTGGCGTGGTGCTTGTGCCAGTTTGAGAAGTGTGTGTGTATGAATTTGATGAGGGGGTCTCTGAATGACTGGATGATGGTGTGCTCAGGTCTCGATCTCGATCTCGATCACGATCCCGATCCTTCTCTCTGTCCCTTTCTCTCTCTGATTTCTCAGATTTGAGCAGGAAGCTGACAGACTTGCCCTCTTTAGGCTGCGTTTGTGTCTGGGTGGAGGACTGCCCTGATCCCTTGCCTGTTGATGACTCTTTCTCTGGCTTGCGGTAATGGTGATAATGGGAAGGCCTGTGGTGAGGATGATGGTGATGATGGTGGTGGGAATACGGAGAAGAGGACTTTGAAGATGGAGGAAGAGGAGTGGAATGACTGCGAGCTCTAAGTCCCGGTGCTGGCCCAAGCTGTCCATCCCTCCTCTCCTTCTCTCGCTCCTTGTCAACTCCGGAGGACTCTTTTGAGGTGCTGGTTGAACTCATGCTGGAGGAGGTGCTGGTAGATGATGGCAGGCTGGAGGCAGACTGAACACTGATTTTAGCCGAGCTGGACTTGTGTTGAGCCCCGACACCACTGGAGGCAGCAGCGGGCTGGGGGAAAGCCAGGAGTGGAGGCTTGTGCTGGAGCAGGTTTGGGAAGGGTGCCGGGATTTTACTAGAGCTGGGCTCGTGTTCGGACTTGGATCCTGAGAGCAGAAAGGGTGTGGGAGCACGTGGAGGGTGTGGGGAAGAGGAGAGGGCTTGAGGTACAGGTGTGGAAGAAGCAGAGGAGCAAGATGAAGGCAGAGGAGAGGAGTGAGAGATGGAGACTGTCGCTTTAGGCTTTGAGGAAGAGCAGGCTGGAGAGGAGGAGGAGGGGCGCGGGAGCGAGGAGGAGGTAGAGGATGAGGAGGACGAGATGATGGAGGAGTGGTATGCTTTAGAGGACTTGACACGCTCGTGTTTGAGGGGCAAGCGGCGATGAGCTTCTCGAGCGGTGTCATCTGGTAGCGGGTACTTCATCTCTTCGTAAATAGCCTCTCCTTGGTCTGAATCAGAGTCCGGAGTGGTGGCAGAGGGCGTGAGCGGGTGAGGAGTCGGGGCACTGTGAGTTTCTCGGGTGAAGACCTGGCCCACCATTTCAATGTAAACTGGCTCGTCATCATTTCCTTCACCCCGTGGAGAGTGTTCAGAGCTCTGGAATGGAAGAGGTGTGGTCGGCGGTGGGACACGAGGAGGTGGTGGATCAAAGGAGAGCTGTGTGCTTGGACTCCTTTTGGGCTTCAAGGGAGGGACCTTACGTCCTGACATATCCCCTGAATCAGATTTCTTCATTGCTGTTTAACAGAGAAAAGAATAAACAGGTTGATGAAACAAAACAGAAGGGTAACACATTAAAAAGAACTAATTTTACCATCCTTGAAATCAGTTTTCATTGATATCATGCATCTCAATCCCACTTTTCACAATAAAAGCTCAAGCCCAGTTTATATTATTTTTCATTGGAAATACACTGGACATGCACATCACTCTAAAAAAGGTCCCATTAATACAGTAACAGTTAGGACACATCACTAGCCTATATATGTCTGTCAGTATTTAGACATTACAACATTTTAACAACAACAAAAAAAGTGTCCTGTATTCATTGGCATTATTCATCTGCACACTGCTGTCAGCATTTGTTTTATATTTAAACAGATGCTATATATAAATAAATATGTTTGCAACATATATTGCTTTAACTATACTGAGTTAATTATTTGGTGCATTTATTAAATCTGTGCAAATATTAAAGCATAATTGATGCAGATTTCTAACTGTCTAAATAAAGAGAGGTCCCAATTGTTCAGTGCAATAAGAGGAACATCACAATGCCGTTACATGTAACCCTTTTCACCTATTCTTTTTCTCACAATGAATCAAAAAAGGTACAGAAACACAAAGGCAAAGCTGCTTTCATAGATTTTTATCTAATGAATAAAGTTATTTCTTGAGTGGGAAAATAGCATTCATTAAGTATTTCAATAGTCTTGCAGAATAAAGGAACAAATTACACTTTCAGAATAGAGAATAATTAAATTAATATTTAATTCACATCAATTCCTCAACAGTTCAGTTAAAAATACATCTGAATGACTCACAAATATACTGTCAAGAAGCAATGGATGGTTTATGATTATCTTATGATTATGGTTATGATTAAGTACTAGATTAAGTTTGCCAGTACAATATTTCTGGTAACATTTATTTTAAAATAAACAAATAATTTAGCTCCTCTCGTTTAACAAGTAAACATCCTACTGCTAAATCTTTGTGTAAAAACGTTTCGTTAAAAATTATATTTTACTTTATATTTTTTATTTGATTTGATTTATTTTATTTTGGACAAAAAATCATACTTGAAGCATATCGTTAAACAAAATACATTTCATCATGATCGAAATGGAGCGGGATTAAGCACAAACGTATTATTTTCTCCACCCCATTACCACATCTTTCCATATCATTTGTTTCTTCTTTTTACATGAGACAAATTTCATCCTTTTTGCATGTTTTACATATTATATGTGCAATTGACCATTTGTACATTTCCTTTTTATAACATAAACCCAAAACATACAGGGTACTGCAAACAGCCATTAACTGAAATTTCATCATATCTTTCTCATTTTATTCTTTTTTACAATCATCTCTATTCATCAAAATATCCAGTTAATAATACATTTTTAACACATTTTTCATATTTTTACAATCATCTCTATTAATCAATATATTCCTTTAATAGTATATTTTTATACAACTTTTTAAGTTGATTACTATCCTGACATTGTTTTAGAATCTGTTCCAGACTGTTCCATAATTTCACCCTTTTTTTTTGTTCCATAATTTAATCCTAAACATTAAAAAAATTACCATATCAAAGTTACATGAGAGACAGACGGATCCTTACAACAGTTTATAAGAGCTGAGAGAATCAGTCATATCTGATATATTACTACTTTAAACAAAAGTAACTGCTTTGGATAAAACTCACCATTCCGCTTCTCGGGGTGTTTGGGTGGGTGATTAGGAGGTGGAGGTGGCGGAGTGTCAGGGGGTGCATGGACCCCACGGGATGAATGTTCCTGCTGGGGTGTGGAGCTCAGACGAGTATTAGGGTGTCGTTTAGGCTTGGCTGGGGGACAGCGGGATTGATTGGACTGGTTTTGGGGGTCTGAGTCTGGATAATATCCATTCTCCAGCTCCTCTCCTTCACCAGTGCCCACAGCATGGCAGGACTGAGAGCGTGGGGCCATGGCGGCCGCACAAGAGTGAGGCGATAGGTCCTGGGACGCCGGCATTGTCATAAATCCCATTCGGAAATGACGTCGAAACGATGCCAGATCCCGAACCTTCCCAACCGTTGCAGAGGAGGCATCTTTATAATTGGAGCTATGGGAGAAGGGAGAGAGAAAGTTCAAGTAATGAAAGATGGTATCGGAAATTGAGGGAAAAAGGAATTATTTCTCAGTGGAAAGATTCTTTATGAGATCAGAATGATAAATTTGTTTCTGGTTGTGCTGTAGGCCTCCCACATCTCATTTTTTTCTTTTCCTCTCTCCTCATTTCGACTGATAAAGGCTCTATTAATAGCTCACAGTCAATTTCATTTTTGTCTCCCAGTTATACACCCTGCTCTGCTCATTTCCAGAGTTAAAACATTCCACCCTACTACTGCACAGTCACACGGACCAATACCTACTCACTTAAACACAGCTCCTATCTGCCTCTTCCATTGACTTACATCATTTAAACTGAACTGTTAAAAATAAAGGTGCCAGAGAAAACAATAAAAAGGGGTTTTCATGGTGATGCCGCAGAATAACCTGTTTAGGTTAACCTTTTAGTTCCTCAAATAATTGTTTTTATTACAGCATGGAGAACTATTTCTTAATCTGCATTTTTAAGTAAGTTCAGAGTAAGTTCATTTTGATTCTGTTTTCTAACTCTAAACCAAACCCTCACAAACATATTTTTGCATGTTTATATTTTCATTAAAACCACATTAAATAGGATTATTAAGCTATTATGTTGTGGTTCCCACAATGTAGGTAATTTAAGGTTTTACCATCCTTGTGGGGACATTTGGTTCTTGCAATCTAAGCAAACCAGACCACACACACACATAAAGGATGAATGATGAGAGAGGAAGCAGTTCATGCCAGCCTGTGAGACCCACCAGCCCTCCCCTCTATACTCTACTATTGTCCTCAGCTTCCCTTTTTTTCTTATTCTTCCATTGTTTCTTTCCAATCTTCTTTAATTCAACTGGAATAAAAATGACAGTTCACCCTTTCTGTTTTTTAAATGTATGTCATAGATCTTATTGTGAACAATTTATCATGTAAAAAACACTGATCTTCCAGTGAAACAGCACTTTAATCTACCACTGAAACCTGGCATTCATCTGCCTCCTTTTTTGCATGCAAAAAGTCCCATTGTCAGTAGTATTGACATTTATAAAAAAGCTCATTTAAAAGACACTATCAAACCAAACAGCTTTCTAATTAGTAAAGTAAATTTGCATGACCAGTTTTAAAATGCAAGACGAACTTTTTGTTTTTTATAATTAATGCAGAATGATTGGGGTTTTACATGAAAATTTAGCCGACCAATGGTAAATATGATCTTATGTTCACGTCTCAAAAACCATTTAACATCTAATGCATGGAAGAGACTTTTTTTTAAGT
The DNA here is from genome assembly GCA_903798125.1 of Danio choprae. Classification (NCBI taxonomy): domain Eukaryota; kingdom Metazoa; phylum Chordata; class Actinopteri; order Cypriniformes; family Danionidae; genus Danio; species Danio choprae. Next base: position 2,449,994 of record CAIGQW010054193.1, read on the forward strand.
TAACCCACTAAACTCAAATTTACGTCACACAATAAAACAGAAAATTCATCAATACTTCATTTGCATCGTGATTTCTTAGGAACAGTTCATGTATAATAGTTGAACTATGCCTTGCATATTTCCTCAAGACATGTTTGCAAACACTGTTTAATCAGCTGATTTCTGCTCCCCTCCTTGCTCTGTTCCCCAACACAAAAAAAGATTTTGTCTGCAGGCCGTGTCTCTCCCTTCATCCTTCTCTGCATTTTTTCTTATTCTCCTGAATCTGCTAGCATGCTCTGCCCGTTTCCACGGCAACTGGCCTGTCATTTGTTTATTGTTTGCTGTTTTTTTTCTCTCTAAACACACAAACTCAGACCACACACTGGCATATGTGCGCACACACACACACACACACACACTAATTCAGGTGTGGCTGAGCAGCACATTGTGGGCGGTAAATAGTGGGCTGCCATGAGTACAAACACACACAATTAAAGAGAAATGAATCACTGAAGCTATTTTCTGGGTGAGATGGGGTGAGATAGAGAGGTATTTAGAAAGATTTAGAGATAGTGATGTTTTTCCATGTCTCAGAACCAGCGGGAAGAATCTGACATTGCTCTTTTTATAGCTCAAATGGAGCTCGTAGTGATGTTTCTGCGAAGTATCAAGTGTTTCTTAGATGTTCTTCTAACATTTCCTTGGCAGAATAAAAATAGATAGAAATGAGATACAGTATAAATACGGTACTGTAAAAATACATAAACAGTAATACAATTGTGGGCGACGCGGTGGCGTAGTGGGTAGCACAATCGCCTCACAGCAAGAAGGTCGCTGGTTCGAGCCTCGGCTGGGTCAGTTGGCGTGGTTTTCCACCGGGTGCTCCGGTTTCCCCCACAAGTCCAAAGACATGTGCTATAGGTGAATTGGGTAAGCTAAATTGTCCGTAGTGTATGTGTGTGAATGGGTGTGTAAGGATGTTTCCCAGAGATGGGTTGCAGCTGGAAGGGCATCCGCTGCGTAAAACATATGCTGGATAAGTTGGCGGTTCATTCTGCTGTGGCAATCCCTGATTAATAAAGGGACTAAGCCAAAAAGAAAATGAATGAATGAATGAATAATACTATTGTGATAATGTGAGTGATATAATTAATATTACACTTAAAAAATATTTACATATATTTATATGTATTTTTGTTATATATAATTATATTATGTATAAATATAAATAACCATTTTTTTACATGCACATATATGGATGTGTGCATTTATATTTACATAATACATACATACAGTACACTCATTTATTATGCAAACTTTAATTTTGTATGCAATTAGTCACGATTAATCATTTATCAGCACTAGTACTATGAAAGTCAATTGCAGCTTTCCAACATTCTTCAAAAAAAAACGTATTTAGTGTTTTACTAAAGAAAGAAACCTCAAGGACATTTGGAACAAATGAGTAGGACTGTGCGATTTGGGGAAAATATCTAATTGCGATTTTTTTTGACAGATATTGCGATTTCGATTTGATTTGCGATTTAATTTTGTAGTCAAGCTTCAGCTCAATAATCTGTATTGTAGCTTCTTACTGCTAAAATGCAGTGAGTGCTAGTTATAAAAAAGGAACTTAAAAGATATTAACTAATACAGTGCATCCAGAAAGTATTCATAGCCCTTCCCTTTTTTTCTACATTTTTTATGTTACAGCCTTATTCCAAAATGGATTAAATTTATTTATTTCCTCAAAATTGTACACACAATACCCCAAAATGACAATGTGAAAAAATATTTTTTTAAATTGTTGCAAATGTATTAAAAATAAAAAGCCTAAAAAAAATTACATATACATAATTAGTCACAGCCTTTGCCGTGAAGCTCTAAATTAAGCTCAGGTACATTCTGTTTCCACTGATCTTTCTTGAGATGTTTCAGCAGCTTAATTGGAGTTCACCTGTGGTAAATTCAGTTGATTGGACATGATCTGAAAAGGCATACACCTGTCTATATAAGGTCCCAGGGTTGACAGTGCATGTCAAAGCACAAACCAAGCATGAAGACAAAGGAATTGTCTGTAGACCTCCGAGACAGGATTATCTCGAGGCACAAGGCTGAAAAAGGTTACAGAAAAATTTCTGCTGCTCTGAAAGTTCCAATGAGCACAGTGGGCTCCATCATCCATAAGTGGAAGATATTTGGAACCACCAGGACTCTTCCCAGAGCTGCCAGCCATCTAACCTGAGTGATCGGGGGAGAAGGGCCTTAGTCAGGGAGGTGATCAATAACCTGATGGTTACTCTGTCTGAGCTCCAGTGTTCTTCTGTGGAGAGAGGAGAACCTTACAGAAGGACAACCATCTGTGCAGAAATCCACCAATTAGGCTTGTATGGTAAAGTGGCCAGACGGAAGCCCCTCCTTAGTAAAGGGCACATAGCAGCCCACCTGGAATTTGCCAAAAGGCATCTGAAGGACTCTCAGAGCATAAGAAACAAAATTCTCTGGTCTGATAAAACTAAAATTGAACTCTCTGGAGTGAATGCCAGGCGTTATGCTTCATCACCAGGCTAATACCATCCCTACAGTGAAGCATGGTGGTGGCAGCATCATGCTTTATGGATGTTTTTTAGCAGCAGGAACTGGAAGATTAGTCAGGATAGAGGGAAAGATGAATGCAGCAATGTACAGAGACATCCTGAATGAAAACCTGCTTCAGAGTGCTCTTAACCTGATACTGTGTAAACGGTTCATCTTCCAGCAGGACAATGACCCAAAGCACACCGCCAAAATAACAATGAAGAGGCTTCACAACAACTCGGTTGAATGTCTTTGAGTGGCCCAGCCAGAGCCCAGACCTAAATCCTATTGAACATCTCTGGAGAGATCTGAAAATGGCTGTACATCATCGCTTCCCATCTAACCTGATAGAGCTTGAGAGGTACTGCAAAGAGGAATGGGCAAAAATTCCCAAAGACAGGTGTGCCAAGCTTGTGGCATCATATTCAAAAAGACTTGAGGCTGTAATTGCTGCCAAAGGTGCATCAACAAAGTATTGAGCAAAGGCTGTGAATACTTATGTATATGTGATTTTTTTCAGGTTTTTTATTTTAAATAAATTTGCAACAATTTCAAAAAATCTTTTTTCACATTGTCATTTTGGGGTATTGTGTGTAGAATTTTGAGGAAATAAATGAATTTAATCCATTTTGAAATAAGGCTGTAACATAAAAAAATGTGGAAAAGTGAAGCGCAATGAATACTTTCCGGAAGCACTAAATTAGCAAACAACACTGAAATTGTACTTTGCTATTGCTAGCTACTAGCAGTGTCACTGGCAATACTTTGTTGACTTTTTAGAATGTATAGCCGCCTGTGGTGCTTTTAAAGGTGCTGGTTGTTGTATTTCCTCATGCTATGGCAACAATTCTGAGACTCTTACAAATGACCTGGTTTTGTTTGGTGTCTGTGACTTTGAAACCAAGATATTCCCATAGTACCGACGTGCTGTTTTTCTTTGATATGAATTCATATTTTAAGCCTTCTGAAGCAGCAGATGCCATTACCCCACTCGTTGGCACTTTCCTATTTTTAGAGCAAGTCTGATTGGGCAGAACGAAAGTGTGCTCACTCAATTGGCTAGTAAACCTGTCACACAAAGATGGCAGTCACGCATTTGCTCTGGGTGCGGGAAGTTAAATAATATGTATTTTATACCGCAGCCTCTTGCGATTAGCTAATTGCAACATTTCAAATCGCGATTGTGATTCGATTTTAATTAATCGCACAGTCCTACAAATGAGGATGAGTAAATAATGAAAGAATTTTAGACACAAAAACTGACAAGAATCTTATTATTTATTCACCCTCAAGCCATACATGTAGATATCTTATTTTTCTTTAGTACACATTAAACAATTTCCAACTCCAATCTGTTTATTGGCGAGTAATAAAATGCAAATCACTTCTACCAGCGTCTTCTGCGAGAAACCCAAACATTATTTATAATATTTATATGCCTTAATTATAGTACACACAATTGTTTTTGTTTACACTTAAAGTATAGCTGTAGTCATAAACTTACATTATATGAATCCCCAAGGACCACAAACCATTTGCTTACCCTCAAATGGTTTCAAACCTTAATGAGTTTTCAGTTCTATTATCGATTTACATATTATTTCTATAATCTATAAAATATTATTTCTTACTAAGATATTTTGGAGAATTATGAAAACAAAAAAAGAAAATACTATGGAGGTCAGTAGTTATGTTTCCATCTGCATAATTTTATATGCATTTTGCACAATTGAGTAGGATAAACTTTAAATCCAATAAGAACATTTTTTGCATAGATTAACTAAATGAATTCCAGCATGTGCATCAAAAAAAAAAAAAAAAAATGGGAATGATGAGACGGCATTAATGGTCAAACCAGTGGACTGATCCAAATATCTGAAATGTTGTTTTGGTCATTTTAAAAATGTCTTAGCCAAAGCCCGTCATCAAAGTGGTTCAGTATTATTACTTCCTAGAACTGTCTTGTGTGGCTGTGCTCTCAAAGTGCAGTCTCATGTCTCCAAAAGTTACCACATTGTGCTTTTCTTTTCTGACTCGCAAATTATTTTATTTAATATATTAGAAAAAAGGCCCACACTGGATATATAATATAGCAGCAAATCAAATTTTTCTAGTTTATATAAGGCACCAGTTTATCAGCAAGTGATAATTATGTTTTCTTTGACTCTTTTGATGAAAACAGTGCTTTATTCGAAAATGTTTTACGCGATATTCCAGTTTTGTAATATTGCCTGTTTGGATACAAAACATGACTATTGGCTGCCAGTTTACAACATTCTTCAAAAAATCTTCTTTCGTCTTCAACAGAAGAAAGAAACTCAAACTTAAGGTTTGGAACAACTGGAAGGTAACTGATGATAACAATTATTATTATTATGAAGAGTTATTTTTTTGAGAGAATTATCCCTTTAAGAAATACTGGTCCAGTTTGGTTCTGTACAAACACACAGTAGAATTTTTGTAAATCACCACCACCTGCATTTTTGCGAGTTAATTTGATTGGTGAATGCCATTGTGTCAGTCCCATAAATGACTGAACAGTGTGTGTACAGATCTGGATTAAGTGAACTCATAACTGAATTTAGCTCCAGTGTGTACAAACTGTAATTATTGACTCTGACCTCCATATTCCACAGAAGATACAGTACTTCTTCTAAAGTCCTCAATCTAACTTCTGTCAAGGAGAAACAATTACAGCTATTAAATTATTGAAGTGATTATTTTCTTCCTACAAGCATAACTGTCATATTAGAAATTCATGAAGTTTCCCTTGTCAACTTTTCAGATGTGTGAACATTGTCTGGAGACCATCGTGTCCCCCTGCTCTGACCTTTCTGAAGGTTGATATGCACGAGGTCCAGATGGAAGCAGCTCATCAATACACCGTTGTGTGCTGTGTGTGTGTGCGTGTGTGTGTGTGCGTGTCTGTGCGTGTGTGTGTGTGTGTGTGTGTGCATGTGCGTGTGTTCATGTGTGTGTGTTCATGTGTGTGTGAGTCTCTGTTGTCAGGCAGAAGGGAGAGAAGATGCTGAGCTGGTAGCGTGTGACACACTAACAGAAGAGAACAGCACCACAGGATATGATGCGCAGGCAGGGCAAACAGCACATGAAAAACCACACAGGACAGCTCTGTTCCAAGAATAAGCACTAAGAAGTGAACTCACAACTGATAGCTGCAGACACAACACTGAAACATTCATAACAAACCACTGGGATAAAAGATCATTTCCGTTTATTTTGTGATGTTTATTTTAGGATGTCTAAGCAAATCAGTCTTAATAAGTGTCTATATGTCTATATTGATTTACAACTGACGAAGTATA
>CAIGQW010054193.1:2455975-2480975 GCA_903798125.1 Danio choprae
TATATATATATATATATATATGGACAGTGGATTGGACAGTTGTCTGCTTAATTTTTTCAAGCAGGCAAAACTGAGCAATATTTTGCAAGATCAGTTGAGGAACAAAAAGTTTAAAGAATTTATTACAAATCTTTTTTTTTTTTTTTACATTATAAAACTACTTGATGTCTCTTGTTATCAATTTTAAATCTGTACTTAATAAATATACGTTTGTTAAAAAAGCACCAATTTCTTAGACCAAAGTCTTAAGCCAATCAATGCATAACAAATGCTCTATTTGTTAAATAATTTGTGGCAAAAAAAATGTCAATGTTTAAAAGAATATCAGTGTGTCTGCCTGAAAACATTACGACTGCAAGTCATTTGAGGTTTCCTCTCTCAGCTGTGGATTTTGGGCTGTTTTCTTTCATCTGACACAGTGCTTCACATGGCAGAATGAAAGCTCAAAGGTACCGGGAACTGAAGCGATTCATGTCTGCTCTATTTCTGTTGTTTTGCTTAAGGCGGCACAACATGTGGCTCTGACATGGCTTTCTCTGAGTCGAGAGTTTAAGGACACATTAAAGCACAGAATCAATCAAACTCGATTCATTCGTTCATTTGCTGTCACTCCAACGCAAAGACTGACAGCAAGATGCGAGAAAAGACAGAGGAAAACGAGGAGAGATGGAGGAATGAATGAGAATCATCTGCATTGGGCGGCAGAGAGGAGGATGGAGGGATTGAGTGGGAGGACGAGAGAGAGGAAATGGACAGATCCTCCAGACAGAGAGTGAACATGCGTGGGTGACCTCTTGTGTATTGCTTTTGCATCTGTGAAGGGGTAGAGAAGGAGGTGGAGGGAGTGGAAATAACTGCTTAAACATACCGGGCATGTTTGATGTGACCGTCTGCATGTGTGAGCAGTTTATTCACAGGTGGCTGAACGCTCAGGATGTGTTGTGGGCCCTGCGTGTGTCATGAATGTAGAATGCAGAGCGGATGAAAAGCGCTTTGATGTCCATTTTGCACAGGTGTCAGAGACAATCATATAAGTGCGTTTTCCTCTTCATCCACAAACAGAGATGGAGATGGAGAGAGAAATGCAAAGAGGCGTAAAAGGTTGCAATCAATCCTGACCAACTGAGAGGAATTACAGGAGGAAAGAAGCACTTAAGAAAACAAGGCACCGAAGAATATGGCAATGTGAAGACTTACATGGAAACGTTAAGTGTTGAGGGAAGCTGAGGGAAACATGTTACATTACAGTACATAGCATGTTACACACAAACATTGCTTGGTGTTTACAAGCTTATTAAAATGGATTTTGTAGATGACAAAGACATATTCCTATTTAAACATGGTGTTTTAGATATTTGTTACCACTTTCCTGATTTATTTGAGGGTAGGGTCTATGTGAAGGTGTGTGTTTGGCCTTTTTTTCAGTTAATATTGTGAAACAGGCCCAGGCAATTCACATATGAACATTAAAATAATACAGCATACAATAGTAGTTTTTTTGGTTCTGTTTTTATCAGTGTTGGGTGTAATTACTTATAAAGTAACTAGTTACTGTAATTAAATTATGTATCAATTGAAAAAGTATGGGATTACTTTTCATTTTTAGGAAATTTAATTACAAATACTTACAATGTACTTGCTTCAAATACCGTAAATAATTTCAATAGTTCTGTATATATTATTTCAGAGAACCATAGTAATTGTTCTGTTTTGTTTTGTTGTACAAATATATTTTGCAGAACAATAATATTTCTTAACTTAAGTTGAGAAGAAAATACAAAAATTTGTACATTTTTATTTTTTTATGTACATTTTTATGTTTTTTTCTCATGAACCCATAAGACCTTGATATTTCAACCATACTTTTATGAAGCTACAATAATACTTTTGTAAACACAAAAAAACAAGATTATTAAATCTCTTCAGCATCAGTTTAGGACACATGTTCAAGAGAGCACTATGTGTCGTAGTGCTGACATATAACCCTGAAACAAAGCCACAGGGGAGAACCGAGATATATGTCAGCAGCACAATGCGTATACTATGCACATGAATGCGCATCCTGAAGAACCTGTTGATTAAGTGTGGTTTATTTATAAAATAATTTCGAGAGGATCACGTGCTTATGATTGAACACGGCTGGTACTGCATCAGCTCCGTATATTGCACCAATTTAGACAAATACTGACACACTATAAATAACCAGAGTTTTTCACTCCAGTCATCTTCGTCTTGAAGAATCCCCCTTCCACCCCTACTCCTTCCTTTCTCCTGATAGGGCGGCACATGTAACTTTTTTTAATTAAAGGTAAAAACATATGGATAATTGTATTTATCTGTACGATAATTTCACAAAAATAAAAACACATTTTCAAGTGCTACAGCTGTTTTTGACTACTGTTCGTGTCTGCTGATCTATTTTTGCAGCAGGGAAGGCTGTGTTGGAATATTATATCCTGCTCTCTCTCTCTCTCTCTCTCTCTCTCTCTCTCTCTCGTCTGTCTCTCTGTCTTTCAACCAGAAAAGAAGATTTGGATGCTTTGCATAAAATATGAAAGACAAATGTCTCTATTTCAGAGTTAAGACCACTCTTAATCGTTTCATGTTCCTTAATCTCGCTGCTCCTCTCTCTCGTCTGTTTTATAATCTTTTTCATTCCACTCTCCTCCCTCCTCATTCACCTTTTTCTCACCTTCACTATCGAGTCAGGATTTTACTAATCTTCCTTTCGCTCACTTCTTTCCTTTACTTTTCACCAAAGCTCTCCAAAGCATGCTTTTCTTAGATTTTCTGTCTTGTTTCTAGTCCAAAAATCTAAAAATTCTTAAATCAAAAAGCATTTTCTAGGCAAGCAAAAAATATTGTCTTGTTTTTAAGAAATAATAAGTCAAAATTAAAAGAGTAGCAAGATTATTTTCTGAATAAATCTAAGAAAATCATTGTTGTATCCTTCATTCTCTCTCCTTCCTCCATTGTCTTACAGCTTTGTTTCTCTCCCTGATTTACCTTTTCTTGCCCTCCTGATCTCGGTGTCTCCAGTCCAGTCGACTTTTGCGGTACAACAGGTTCATGTCGCCACGTTGATGCTCCTCCTCACAGCCAATCACAGCGCAGTGCAGCCACTGGCCCCGCCTCTCTATGTCACGCAGGAAATTCTCCACCGCCACATCCTGGGCGGAGCCAGAGCTCATGGTATAGAGGACCAATCAGGAGCAGGGGGAAGGATTAGAAAGCTTTCCCCCGTCCCAGTTACCTGGAAATGAGAGAAGTGAAGGTTAGTTGGCATTTTCATTGGCATGCAAATTAATTCCAGTCTTTCTGATAACATGAAATCCCAACCGCCCAAATGAACTGAAACAATTAACAGAGCACAGGCGCTTAGTGAAAGTGCTTTACTCAGCGATCTCTGTATCTCTACGCCACATTCGCTGCTGCTGTTCAGTGTTGCTCTGATTTAATGTAGAAAAGGGAAGGGAGTTTGGATTAAGTGTCCATTATAGAGCGTCCAATGCTCAAGTCCCATCTCCCTCTGGACACAACTAACTTAAAACTGAGAGGAAAAGTGCCTCAGACAGGAGAAGAGAAGCAGCTGTTTATATTTCCTTTTGATCGTAAATGGGATTATAACACAATATAGGACATTAAAAAATGCATTAAGAGCTTAAGCTTTTTAAATATAATGTATAAATGTGTGTATACAATCACCAAATGTCTACTAATGTATAAATGTATAAAATTCCTAAAACCAACTTAAAATCACTCACTCCTTCAGCATACAGTCGTGGCCAAAGTGTTTGAGAATTACATAAATATAGGAAATTGGGAAAGTTGCTGCTTAAGTTTTTATAATAGCAATTTGCATATACTCCAGAATGTTATGAAGAGTGATCAGATGAATTGCATAGTCTATCTTTGCCATGAAAATTAACTGAAAAAAACTTTCCACTGCATTTCATTGCTGTCATTAAAGGACCTGCTGAGATCATTTCAGTAATTGTCTTGGTAACTCAGGTGAGAATGTTGACAAGCACAAGACTGGAGATCATTATGTCAGGCTGATTGGGTTAGAATGGCAGACTTGACATGTTAAAAGAAGGGTGATGCTTGAAATCATTGTTCTTCCATTGTTACCCATGGTGGCCTGTTAAGAAGGCTTCAGGGCATCTAAGAAAGTCCAGCAAGTGCCAAGATTGTCTCCTAAAGAGGATTCAGCTGCGGGTTCGGAGTGCTACCAGTGCAGAGCTTGCTCAGGAATGGCAGCAGGCAGGTGTGAGCGCATCTGCGCGCACAGTGAGGCGAAGACTTTTGGAAAATGGCCTAGTGTCAAGAAGGGCAGCAAAGAAGCCACTTCTCTCCAAAAAAAACCCATCAGGGACAGATTGATCTTCTGCAAAAAGTATGGCGAATGGACTGCTGAGGACTGGGGCAAAGTCATATTCTCCGATGAAGCCCCTTTCCGATTGTTTGGGGCATCTGCATAAAGGCTTGTCCGGAGAATAAAAGGTGAGCGCTACCATCAGTCCTGTGTCATGCCAACAGTAAAGCATCCTGAGACCATTCATGTGTGGGGTTGCTTCTCATCCAAGGGAGTGGGCTCACTCACAATTTTGCCCAAAAACACAGCCATGAATAAAGAATAGTACCAAAACACCCTCCAACAGCAACTTCTTCCAACAATACAACAACAGTTTGGTGAAGAACAATGCATTTACCAGCACAATGGAGCACCGTGCCATAAGGCAAAAGTGATATCTAAGTGGCTCGGGGACCAAACCGTTAAAATTTTGGGTCCAAGGGCTGGAAACTCCCCAGAGCTTAATCCCATTGAGAACTTGTGGTCAATCCTAAAGAGGCGGGTGAACAAACAAAATCCCACTAATTCTGACAAACTCCAAGAAGTGATTATGAAAGAATGGGTTGCTATCAGTCAGAATTTGGCCCAGAAGTTGATTGAGAGCATGCACAGTCGAATTGCAGAGGAACTGAAAAAGAGGGCCAACACTGCAAATACTGACTCTTTGTAACTGTCGATAAAAGCCTTTAAAACGTATGAAGTGCTTGTAATTATATTTCAGTACATCACAGAAACAACTGAAACAAAGATCTAAAAGCAGTTTAGCAGTAAACTTTGTGAAAACGAATATTTGTGTCATTCTTAAAACTTTTGGCCACGACTGTAGTCCCTGATTAGACCCTGAGGGGTCGCCACAGCGGAATGAATCCCCAATTACTCTAGCATATGTTTTATGTGTCAGATGCTCTTTCAGCCACAACTCAACACTGGGAAACAACCATAAACTCTCTCATTCACACACACATTCACACACTACAGACAATTTAGTTTATTTAATTCACCTGTACAGCATATCTGTGGACTGTGGAAGAAAAATCAGAGCACCCGGAAGAAACCCACGGAGAACAACCAAACTCCACACAGAAATGGACTCAAATCAGCAATCTTCTTGCTGTGAGGCGACCGTGCTAACCACTGAGCCACTGTGCCACCCCCAACTTAAATTAAAATTGGAAATATAAACATTTCATTACAGTTATTATTAGCTGCTATCTCTGACTTTACTGAGAAGGGGAATGACAGTATTTAGGATGTATTTCTGAGCTCAGAACCTTCTCCATATTCCATCTTCAGGCAAATATCTGTAGGTGTGAACTCGCTAAATATTATTATTGCTATTATTTATATTTTATTATATATGCTTTATTTCTAAAGTCAATTAACTAAACTCTAAATATACTAAACCAAACAATTTGTTTCCATTTTTCCATAAATAGCTGCAAATTTAACTTCTGTGAAAAATTAGTAAATTGAATAACACATTTGCAGATAAATACATGCTATGTTTTGATTTAATATAATCAGTTCCTGGTACACTAGAACAATATATCTATATATATAAAAAAAACTATTTCCGCAAGCTGGTAAACCACTTTAGCTTTTTTCCCTACACAATAACCAAGTTTTGCTTCAGAGTGACCGAAGAAACACAATATCCAACAATGTCATGCTGTCTTGCGGTTGGAGGAGGGTGCTTGATATTTAGAGCGCAATTTTGGACTTTGGCTGACAACACTGAATTGTTGTCATTTAGGAATAAGTAGTACTCAAGATTGCGATTTTTTTTTACTGATTATATATATATACTTTATCTTACTATAGCACCTTTGCCAAAATAACATGACAGAAACACAGCCTGATACAAGTATTCTTGCATTTATTTATTTATGCATTATTCATATTTCTTTGTTCTTTTTACAACAGGCCTGTGTCCCACCAGCTGGGAAACACTTGTCTTAAAACACTTGTCACACATCCGCCTTCAGAGCCGTCTTGCACATTTACACATCACACACGTGATCTAAAAGGATGCAAATGTTCAGGTTGTGACTCAAAATCCTCCCCACTGCACGTTCATTTCCATCACAGCGGCCTGTAAAGGGCATGTAGCATCTCTCTCTCAGAGAAAAAGATCTGAGTAAGCATGAGAAGCTCAGCTGGCTGCAGGCCCCCGGGCTGCCCCGGCTGTGCCTGTATAAATCTGCAGTCCGTAATGCAGCCTGTCACATGTAGTACACAGGCATTCTGGCAGCAGAGAGAACAAGCTTGCAAGAGAAGAAGAAGAGAGCGAGAGAAAGAGAGAGAGAGAGAGAGAGAGAGAGAGAGAGTGAGCGAGAGCCCATTTGAGCTGCTTGTTGTGGGGCAGATATTGTACAGAGTGCTCAGAGTTTGAGTGCCGGGTAGTACAAGAGAGAGCTCTGATTGGCTAAAAAGGATACAGCTGTCAACTGCTGTGCTTTTCCAGTGTTTTTCCAGCATGGAGAGAAAGGGAAAGTGCGGAAGAGGGAGAGAAACATGAACTGAGAGAGATAGAGAGCAATGACGAGAAGAAGGTGAGTGGGTTAGCGGAGTGTGTTGCTGAATGTGCAAATATATGTGGACGTCAAGCGCATCAGCAGTATTGCTAGGTAACAGGAATATAATGGTTTCACACAGTTTTATAGTCCCATAGACAACAAACACATTTAATAATACGCACATACATGCCACATAATGATTCATGTGCATCCAGGCACCTACTTACGCAGTCATGCATCGCTAACTGGTTTATAAAGTCACACACGAGCAAGCACGAAACGCAAACACGCAAGCGGGTGAGGATGATTTGTATCACACATGTAGTTTTACTTCCAGTCTTTGCCCAAGTCAAGGAAGAGCTATGAATGAAAAATAAATGAATTTATATAATTACTCATTAAACCCATGCCTGCAAGTTAAACTTCATGGTATCTGGGTCAGATCTTACAGTAGAGGAGAGCTGAAGGCAAATATGGAGCAATACAGAGTCTCACTGATGGATATGGCTTAGATTTGACTCAACATCTCACCTACTGCAAAACTGAGACTGACACTTCATCAACATAGATCCCGATAAAGTTTTTTTTTAATATGTAACAACATATAGAAGTAAAAAAGTTTTGCAAAGTATGTAAGATTTGCTAGGTGGCATGGTGGCTCAGTGGTTAGCACTGTCGCCTCACAGCAAGAAGGTCGCTGGTTCGAGTCCAAGCTGGGCCAGGTGGCATTTCTGTGTGAAGTTTAAATGTTCTCCCTGTGTTCACATTGGTTTGGGTGCTCTAGGGACTAATGATTTGGCAGATCCTGGATCTTTAAATTCTGATCTTAACTGATCTCTGGCTAATTTGTTTCTTCAAACAAGTTTGTGAATCAGATTAAAATGTCTGGATGAACTCATCTGAGATCACTGTGTGTGTGCTTTTGCTAGATGTGAAGGACAGATCTATTGATCCTCAAAAACATGATCAGCATAATACATAAAGTTCGTAGTAAACAGTTTGTACAAAATATGATACAAGATATCATATTTCACATTTGCTGTTGGTTACAGGTTTTCAGCAATTTATTTAGTTTTACTTTTAGAGCGGATTGTCTTTAGGATAGTATTCAAGTTTCTTAATCCTGTGGTGTAAGGCATAACTGCTGTTTAAATGAATTTTGCATCAAAAAGCATTTTGATATTGGTAAAGGTGTTTGCAACTTTTGCGAAACATCAAATCATTGACATATTAGCTGTCAAAATGTGTGCATGACTCCCATAAATTATTATTCTATGAAAACAACGACAATATTGACCATGTCTATTATCATACAGAAATTGTACTAAAGCTGGAACGGTACCTTTTAAACGTATGTGTTTGTATTTAAAAAGTCCATATTGGTATCTTAAAATTAGCCTATAGGCCTACATAGTCATTAATAAATGTTTTCCCTTTTGGGAGGACCACCCCAACAACACTTTTTGTACCTTTATTTCAGAGTGTAGATTACATAATTTTCTATTTTAAAAAAATACTTCAGATTTTTTATTTATATATTTTCAGTGTTTTGTTATTTTCCCAAAGCTAATACAGTATATATATATAACCTATAGGTTACTATTGTAAGATAATATAAGCAGTTTGTACATACTGTCAGTATCACTTTTGCTTAAAATGACCCGATTCTTTCCTAATTTTGTTTATATGAAATAAGCCTGCTCCTGAGAGGGTTTGAGCTACTGTTGCTATGATAACAACTCTCAGATGAGTTTTGAAGAACAAAGTGTATGGGTGTTTCCCAGCACTGGGGGTTCACAAGTTAGTGTATTCTCACAAAGTTTTTTGCCATTATTTTCTTGCTTATGGAAGGGCATCCGCTGCATAAAACATATGCCAGAGTAATTGGTGACTCATTTTGCTGTGGCGACCCCTGATAAAGCAGGGCCTAAGCCAAAGGAAAGTGAGTGAGTGAATCAGTGAGTAAGATTTGCTCTTATGCAAATAATGGAATTCTCTCTTTAAATGAAAGCATTGAGAACAGCTTTAATCTCTACAACACATATTTACATTATTTTATTCCATATACACTCTGTGTTGTTGTGCTCTTATTGGCTTAAAGCGTACCTCTATAAATTCTATGAAAAAAAAAGTCTGATAGAACATAGTGATGCTTGACATATTTCTGTTCGTACAAAAATACTTTTACTACTATTATGGGTAAACTGTCAGGCTCTTAAATATCATTCACATTTTCTGCGTTTGTTTAGATTCATTTGTCAATCTAAGGGAAAATGCAAGACAACAAAATCCTACATTTCATTTTGTTCCACTGAAAAAATTGATCATCATTATAATATATCATATTTATGACAGTATTATGACTCAGAATCATAAAAATTTATGTTGTCTTGATACTGTCAAGTTGTATTGTATTTGTTTAGTCAAATTGTCATAACAAAGACATCTCAAACTATGTCATCATTTTATTTAAAATGACATGACTGAGCGAATGACACTTAATGAAAGTTTTTATAAGCATACATAAAATCTCCTTTATAATCATGACGTGACGCATTACGAATATAAAGGTGTAATGATGAACACCCTCTTCAACTAAACTGTTACCTCTTAGTCTTATGTTTTCTGAACTCTACCGTTAGGGTTTAACTACAATTATTAGTAGCTCGTCAATTCTCAGTAGTACAGTATGTGAGACTCTTGCTTTATCTCACTTTAACTGTTTGAGAGGAACACAGAGCTCTCAGCCAAGAGATGGAGAATTGAGCAGAGCCCTTACACACCTGCGTTTATGGTGCACATCTATTAATATGAATTAGAAAAGTGAGCTTACTGCACTGTCAAGAGACATGGACATTGAAGCAGTGAGTAATTATGACTTATTCTAGGCTTAAACTTATTAAAACTTATTCAAGTGCACTTGCAATCATTAAATATTCACGCTATAGATAAAATGTGTTCACAATTGCAAGTGATTTATTTGTTTTTATGTTTATTATTGACAGATAATCTAAACACAAGCTTTCTTAACACGTTAGCTTTTTATACTGTCAAGCCACGTATAAAATTAAATACTGCAAGTATAAGAAATGGGGATGGTTCATTTAAAAAAACAAAAAGCAAATAATAATATAACATTTATTTGTGTTATTTGGCTAAGTAAACTTCTGCTGTCATTAAGCATTGCCATCAGGGTTGAACAGGTTTTTCGCAAGAAGTGTGCGTTGCTTTTTTTTCCCTAGTTACTGCAAATTAATTTCTCTAGTTACCACAACTTAACTTTTCTAGCTACCACAGATTAATTTTTCTAGTTCTCAAAACGTCATTTTTCAAGTTACCATAATTTAATTGTTCTAGTTCTGCAAATGTAACTTGGCCAATCTGTTAAACACAACCAGCGTTAACAAATTTGCCAAGTACAATTATATAAAATAGATAAATAAAACAAAGTCAAAATTAAATTTAGGAACTATAATAGAAATAGGGGCCTCACAGTGGCGCAGTGGGTAGCACGTTCGCCTCACAGCAAGAAGTCGCTGGTTCGAGCCTCGGCTGGGTCAGTTGGCGTTTCTGTGTGGAGTTTGCATGTTCTCCCTGTGTTGGCGTGGGTTTCCTCCGGGTGCTCCGGTTTCCCCCACAGTCCAAAGACATGTGGTATAGGTGAATTGGGTAGACTAAAATTGTCCGTAGTGTATGAGTGTGAATGGGTGTGTATGGATGTTTCCCAGAGATGGGTTGCAGCTGGAAGGGCATCCGCTGCGTAAAACATATGCTGGATAAGTTGGCGGTTCATTCCGCTGTGGCGACCCCAGATTAATAAAGGGACTAAGCCGAAATGAAAATGAATGAATGAATGAATGAATAATAGAAATAGGTAGGGTTGCATAATATTGGGAAAAAACTGGCACTGCAATAATTAGTTTTTCTTGTAGATTCAAATTGTAATTATTTTGCAATTATTTCCCAAAAGCGGTTTAATGGATACATTTTGGATAGAATTGATAAACACAATAGCTATAATATATAATTTCAAATAACTAAATAATTTTATCTTTGCCATGATGCCAATACATAATATTTTACTAGTTATTTTCCAAGATACTAGCATTCAGCCTAAAGTGCAATTTAAAGGCTTAACTATGTTATTAAGGTTAACTAGGCAAGACAGGTTAATTAGGTAAGTCGTTGAAAAACACTGATACATTCTGTAGACAGTCGGAAAAAAAAAAACTATTCTTAAGGGGGTTATTAATAGGTTTTCAGTTTTTGTTTTATTCCAGCCAAACTAAAAAAACATCTTTCCCGAAGGGGGAAAAATACAATATTAAATATGTGGAAAAATGTCCTTCCTGTAAAACATCACTTCAGAAATATTTGAAAAATACCCCTTGAATAACTTCCCTAAAAGACTACAGGACACACCAAACCATACCTTTCACTAAAGTTCTCCAGCATTCTTTGTGACCACAAAACTATGAATGAAGAGTTCAGGCAGTAACATATACCATTATTCCACCTTTTCATGTTTCTCCATCCTCCTCCACGTCCTCCTGCCTCCACAATCTCTGCTAAAACAGCCACAGAGGCATCTGCACTCTGAAACACTTTTAAAGTGGCCATCATTTGCAGCTCCACCAACACTGACACTACCCACCTCCCACTGATGACTGTCTCACATCTCAACATATTCTAATGCTTCTTGAGGCCTTGAAACAGTCAATCAAACTCTCCTGAACTCCAGACTGCCATTTCTTGACAATTGTTTTATCTGAAAAATCGGAGTTACCAAGTCAACTAGAGAGACTCTGTTCACTCATGTTCACCACTTGAATAACATCAGGATCAATACAGAGCCTAAAAACAAACTTGAGAACATGTACTAGTCATAAACCAATGATAAAACCATGTGTATTCAAGGGT
This sequence comes from Danio choprae, assembly GCA_903798125.1. Taxonomy (NCBI): domain Eukaryota; kingdom Metazoa; phylum Chordata; class Actinopteri; order Cypriniformes; family Danionidae; genus Danio; species Danio choprae. The sequence continues at coordinate 2,467,766 of CAIGQW010054193.1, forward strand.
TAGTTCACCTAAAAAGGAAAATTGTGTTTTATTTACTCGCCGTCTCTGATCATTTCAAAACCCTGAGACCTTCATTCATCTTCAGAACACAAAAATATTTTAGATGAAACCTGAGAGCTTTCTCATATACAGCAATGACCCTGAGACAAGTTCAGAAAAGGAAGCAAAAACATTGTCAAAACATTTCATGTGACTTCCGTGAATCAACTGTAATCATATGAAGCTCCAAGAACACTTTTATGCACCAAAAAAAGTAAATATGACTTAGTTTGGCCATATTAAATCAGGGTGTGTGTTTACTACAGCCAATATGACACTTGCATATTGTGCTACTGACTCTAATACCTGATTATACTTCTATATACTATAGTGAACGTTTAACATCTTTAATCGTAAAGTAAACACAAAACGTGTCCATCTGAAGCTCTTGTGGGGGACTCAAACACTTGTTAAACAATCACACCACTGGCCCTGCTCTGCTCCCACAGCTCTTGGCCCCACCCACACTTGTCACTGCTACCAAGCTGACCAATCGCTGATAATGTGCTCTATACATCACTGTGCCATTTGGCTACTTTTTTTGAGAGTTGTGTGTCAAGGTGCACGTCATGGTATGATGAAGCATACAGTATGTGACTGTATGAAGTCTATGTCGGACCTATAGTGTGCACTCGAAGTAGTATCAATTGGCCCTATGGCAACTCGTCATACTGCTCGTAGTAAAAGTGCAACCTGATGACCTAAAACAAGAGAGGATCTGTAGACAAACAAAGTCGTATTTACAGGTTTTGCCATACAAAAGAATTCCTACAGTTGAACCACTGAAGTCACTTGGAATGTTTTGACAATGTTTTGGTTCCTTTTCTGGACTTTGAATGTCTCAAGACAGTTGTGGTCTATGGAGGATGAGGAAGCTCTCAATATTATTTAAGATATCTTATTTGGGTTCTGAAGATAAACAAAAATCTCAGAGGTTTGAAAGAAAATGAGGGTGAGTAATTAACAACTGAATTTGTATTACTGAATTAACCTTTTAATTATAAACAGTGTTACAAGCCTATGGTTGTCCTGTTTCATCTGCTATCATCTGTCTTTCTCTGCTCTGCATAGGAAACATCTGATTGGCTACTTCAGACTGGTTGCTCACTCCTGGCCTACAGTGTTTTAAAAGCTGTGAACTACAAGCTTAAATGTGGTTGCTTGATTTTGTAAATAGTTTGTAAATGCTGTATATAATATTGGCATAGTAACGAGTCTGATGCCAGTTTAGTTGTGAAAACCTTTTGATCTCTGTATTTTAATTTCTTTCATTTGAAAAGGTAAGGTAGAAGTTTAAAATAAAGGAATTTTCATTAGTTATTTTGGCCTTGTCAGCTCCCGAACTCAAAAACCCAATTACTTTTGATTTTATATTTTCTTTGTCTTAGCTTATCTTTGGTGTGTAACAACAGGCAGAACGATTTGGAGAACACCATATCACTATCATACTACTGAAATTATTATCTTTTTAAATGAAAAATTATAAGTATTCATATAATAGTTTATATTTGAAAAAATAAATAATGTTCTTAAATGACTGTATTTGAAACCTCAGAACTTCAAGCTCCGCCAGTCTAAGGAACATTTCCAGGAGAAAACAAACAAAAAACATTACTTTATTAACTTATATACCCCTTGCAGAACATGCAAGGTGTTATCCATTTTAATAAAATAAGCAGGATTATAAAATTTGACATATTTTAACACTGTTCTAAAGTGGTTTCACACAACAAATGTTTACATGTGGTCCTCAAGACAAAATAATACCTCAAATTAAAATAACCTAACATAACCTTAAATTAACTAGTTAAGAAGTTGAAATACAAATCTTACAACTGTGCTGCACATTCCTTGGTTTTATAATATCTTCTACATACTTGAACACTTTCGAAAAAGTGACTATGATTTTGAGATACATATTTTCACACTTTAACATCCACATGCCAACAAGAAACTTGTGCTGAAGGCGAACCCAACACAGCAACTGTCATTTATAATCATATAATGTATTGATCGATGCACATGTTTGTATAACACATGCGAGGTGTGGAGTATACAGGTTCAGTTTGCTGGCATGAAAATGGGAATCAATGAAAGCTCCCCTAGGCTATGACTATATGGCAAGACGGACAGATATCAGGAGAGTTGTGGAAGTGTGGATATTCTTTTACCTGGTGAGATTCCATGAATATGTTCCCCTTAAACTTTTGCCCTCATAAACCCAACACCAGGGATCAATACTCTCTACAACAAACAATATGACACTACCCAGAACATAAAGCCTGAGAAAACACAGATACTGTTACTTTACTAAAAACAGAGGCTATTACAAACAGATACAATTTCAAACAGCACAGAAAGTGACAGTCTTATACTGTAACTGATACCACATAAACAAAGGTGTGCTTCAGTATGAAAACAGCAGCAGATACAGCATTGAGCATCACTGATTCCTTCAAGCTTACAGTATATTATACAACAACATAATTATTAAGACAAGTTACTGGTGCAAAATACCTTTATGCATATAGTACTTCATACCCAGTCTATTCACACTTAATGCACTTTCACTGAGGCGGTTCATGCAAATATAAACGAAACACATTAGTGTCAGACTGCAATCCAGTCACACAAACCACTTCAGAAGATTCATTTTGAAAACTACGGGACAGGTATTCTTTGTTACATCTTGGAGTCATCTACATTACAAGTAGCTCCTAATGTGTTAAGCGTTGAAATTACAGTTGAAGTCAGTTGTTCATTCTTTTTCAGATATTGCCCATGTGTTTACCATATATAATATTTTTTTAACAGCTTTATAAACTAATTTCTAATATCAGTCTATTCATCTTTTTATCTCAGAATGTTTTTATGATACATTATTACTATGAATTACACTAAGACACTAAAATATAATTTAGTGTAACAAAAGTGTACATGGCAAAAACAAGAAACAATCATTTTGAACAGAATTTTAATGACAGCAACACTCAAGCCAAATGAATGATCATCTTCTCCAGTATGTTATGTATTTGTGATGATCTGAATAGCATCTTGTGCTTCAGAGGAAGAAAGAACATTTGATCATCTGTCATAAGATCAATTTACTTAATTTGTAAACAACCTATTTGGGAATATTTAGGAACTATTTTAAGAATTTAAAATATTTCATAATCATTTCAGATTACATTGACTGTAAATATCTTTTAAACCCTCAAACTTTTATCTTAAATAGGGACTCGTATTCCAGATTTTTATCATGGGTTCTAGACTTTTTTGTATGCAGACCTCTAATGTTTCTTTTCACAGTGACATGGTGTGCCTAATACAGGAATGTTATACATTTGTGGATGGAAATGAAAGGTGATTTGTTGTCTTTATGCAAAAATGTACTGTTGTTGTGCAAACGTACCCCTAGACTACATCACCATACACTCTAATAATGCTGGGATGTTTCAACCTAATTTTTGGTCAAATGTGAACAGCCTAAATTTGTTGGGTTAAATGATAGGTGTAACGTATTTTGTACTGTAAACCCAACCCTCACAGGAAACCTATGGCAAATTTTTTTAATATGTAAAGTTACCCTGTTAAGCATGACACAAGAAATGTCCTTGTAAATCACCTTAATAGTACAACTATGTCATACCCATGTCATTATACATATTTCTGTCCTTGTAAACCACCAAAACCAGTACACTGCCGGCAGCATAGCTCTCTGCAACTCTTACATGGTTGCCCACTGAAGTTAAGCAGGGCTGCGCCCGGTCAGTACCTGGATGAGAGACAACATGGGAAAGCTAGGTTGCTGCCGAAAGTGGTGTTAGTGAGGCCAGCAGGGGACGCTCAACCTGCGTTCGGTGTGGATACTAATGCCCCAGTATATTGATGGGGACTCTATACTGCTCAGCAATTGTCGTCTTTCGAATGAGACATTAAACTGAGGTCCCTGTGGTCGTTAAAAAATCCCAGGATGTCCTTCGAAAAAGGGTAGGGGTTTAACCCCAGCATCCTGGCCAAATTTGCCCAGTGGCCTCTGTCCATCATGGCCTCCTAACCATTCCCATATGATAACTGGCTTCATCACTCTGTCTCCTCTCTACCAATCAGGGGGTGTGCGGTCTGGTGCAATATGGCTGCAGTCGCGTCATCCAGGTGGATGCTGCACACTGGTGGTGGATGAGGAGATCCCCCCAATGTGTAAAGCGCTTTGAGTGTCCAGAAAATCGCTATATAAATGTAAGGAATTATTATTATTACACACACACAAGCATGCACATCTAAGTACATTACTTTCCTTGAGGCATTTCATTACAGGTCCCTCATCAAGTAAAAACACATGCACACATGTGTTTATATAGATGTGTAAGTTATATGGTCAGTTCAATCAGATCATTAAAGAACAGATGGGATGTGCACATATCATACACTCTCACACACACACACACACACACACACACACACACACACACACACACACACAGAACAATACATCCACACAGAATAAACAAACACCCACACTGCAATAAAAAATCACAGACTTCACAGCTTTACCCAAAATCTTTGTGTGCACGCGTGTGTGTGTTTGTGAAGTCACATAAGCCGTCCCTCACTTATTGTCCTGTCCCTCTACACTGCACCTGGCTGTTGTCATGGTGACCGGCCAGCTGCCGCGTTGGCAACTGCTCTCCTGTCACTTCAGAAGCTCGGCGCTCTCGTGCCGAACGACAGAGTCAATGAGACACACAGACAGAGATGAATTAGATTTATACACAGAGACGAACAGGGCAGACTGAACGGTGGAAATAGTGAGGAAGGAGGGAGGAGACCATATTTAAGAGGTTAAGGAAGGTTAAAGAGTCTGGCAGAAGATGCTTAGAAAGATGAAGGGAAGGCAGAAATGAGCAAACAGACAGATGAGAACAGACAGACAGGAATAAAGGTGCCAGGAATAGCAAAAATGGGGTTTCCACAATGATGCCATAGAAGAACATTTTTAGTTCTCTAAAGAACCTTTCAGTGATACATTCTTCAAGTAACTAGAACAATTTCAGCATCTGAAATCCAGTGTAAAAAATCTTTTGTGGAATGAAAAGGTTCCAGGCATCTTCATGGAACCATCAGTGACAATAAGGACCCTTTATTTTAGGAGCGACAAGTGAAGAAGGACGACTGGGGGAGACAATGAACACGGGAGCGGGAATGAAAAACAGACGGAGAGGGAAGGAAGTGTGTTGTCGGGATGGGGGAGGGATGTGAAACCATGTCTCTCACACCAGTCACTGTGTGCGGTCTCCTAGCAACACTGTCTGCTGCCGTCCACATCCCTCTCTGTCTGTCTCCAGCTCTCGTCTCCTAGCTCACTGTAGCCCTCCAGTCTGCATGTGTGTGTGCGTATGCATGTTCACTTTGCTTTATCAAACTCACTCAATCTGCTTTTTGCTTTTAAATCACACTCAGCAGCTCAGCCAGCGATAATGTCAAAGACAGGAAAAATGACAGATGCAAGCTAGGACGCATGCATGCTGGAAGTGCCTCCCACAGGGAAATCAGCGGGTCCACACACACCACAGCACCTGTGTGCATGTGTTAGCGAAGTGTGCTCTGTGCGATTAGGGATAAACCTTATTCAGGTGTTACAATCAAGACACAGTGCTCGTGTGGGGTAACATATAATGGCAGAGGATTTCACACTGTCTTCATTTACTCACCTGACATTCTTCTGTGGAACATTAAAGAAGATAGGGCTGCACGATACTGCACGAAAATATGCAATACTGTTGTTGAGAGTTGCGTTAACAATATTTCTTACAATATAACTAACTTTAAGAAATGCTATTTTATCAGAAATTTAAAAAATAAACATTTATTTGTGCAATGATCATACTAAAATCAACAGGTAATAAATAATAGAAAAACAACAACATTTAGACTTTAAAACACCCTGAATGAATGAAAACCTTGGCGGTATTTCTGATTCTTATTGGCTGTTGTCCTTTTCCTCTCTTGTCTCCCGGCATTAGTGTTTATTTTCAGCTCTAGGTTCACCTAACAGCACATACTGGAGATGTGGAGATGAAGATAGTAAAGTCCAATCTGATTGATCAGATCTGAATCTGAGCAACCTATGCATGCAGCACACAAATGCTCAGCATATAAAATTCATTTAATCTATTGCGCTTCACTGCAATATGGACATTGTATATACTATTATCGTGATAATATATTTTCGATATATTGTGCATCCCTATAAGAAGATATCTTGAGAATTGTCTCAATGTGTTTTTTGTCCATACAATGTCAATAGTAACCAAACTGTTTGTTTACCAACACTATTTAAACCTTATGCTCCACAAAAAAAGTAGAAAGCCAACATGAGGTTTACATTGTAGTCAACATTTGAAGTGGATCATAAAATATTTTACAAAATTGAAGACAAGAATGGGTGTTAAATAGTTTTAGGACTGCATATGGTGACAGAATTGTAATTTCAGGGTTACAGACTGAAAAAGGCTAAATCAGATTAATATGTACATATTGGCCATAATGTGTGATCAAGCTTTTACATAATTTATTTCGTGACTCTACAGTCATGCTACAGTTCTACAGTCATAGTAGATTAAACAAATGTTTATCCTCGCCTAACCTTTCTTCCACACAAATCTGATAAAATGTCCATATATTGTTATTACAATCACCCAATATAATCACAGTTTGAATCATGCACTGCATGATTTCTCTTCACCCTTCTGTATGGATAATGACATTTATTGAGTATTGTACTACCTTATAACTGTACAATTCTGCCACATGGACACAGGATAATTACATGGGGATAATTGCATTGCTTTTATTTGTGAAGTAGAAACATGCCTATTCTGTAAAGCAGCTTTGAAATTATTTGCATTATGAAAATATACAAACACACTAATATATGTGAATTGAACTATTCACATTTTCAGTTGTTTGGAAAAAATGTATATGCGCAATCAAATTATTCTAACAGAAAACCCTGGGATCAAGAGTTTTGTATAAAACGTTTCCCAAACAGATCTCTCATATATTCAAGTTGATCACGTAAATCACACCAAACTTACTGACAGAAAAGCTACTTGAGTTAAAAGTTCCTTTTTATATATGTGACCCTGGACCGCATAACCAATCATATGAGTCAATTATTAGAAATGGTTATTTTTATCATCTGAAATTGCAGATTAAATAAGCTTTGCGTTGATGTATGGTTTAATAAAAACTTACAATATTTGGCTGATACAACTATTCCAAATTTGGAGAAGATACGGAGAAGCAAGTATGTATGAATGAATGAACTAATTAATGAAAATAAAATAAAGTAAACCCTAAATGCCAATATTATAGATTAATTCAAGTGTATCTGACATGCAGCATAAAGCAGTAATATTAAAATCATGTCTATACATGTAACAATAAAGTACCGCAATGAACCGAATGTGATCTTGGGAATGCATTTAATTTTAGCCTAGCAGAGTGTGATTTCTCTTCACTCTTCAACCTGTTCTTCTGTAAAACATATGGAGTTGTCTCAAGTTCCTTTCACTGTAGAAAACCCACTGACCCAATGACAAGCTCACAATCATGACACCACACTTTGTTTTTAAAGCATCAAATAAATAAATAATTCAAATAAATGAACAAGAACATCCATCACAATGACAATAACTATCTAAAATGACAGAAATCTAAACTTTTCTTTCGGAACAATTTATTTTGTCATTCATTCATTGCCTTCATTTACAGGCAGAGGGCAGGGCTTATGATGGGTACTGCAGTTCACCACCTGGAGGCGATTAAAATGTTCTAGCCTCACTTTTCAGGACAAGTGAAGTGAAGCACACTTGCTGCCACTATTGAGATCTGTGCAAGTCACTGTCATATGCATCCTACTACAAGCGCCCAGTCTTGCAGACTGTCTTGCGAACGTGTGTCTGTTATGAGACGACTGGGTCTCCCATTAATCATTTCAGCTTACAGAACTTTTATTGACTAAACATGATGCACGTGAAAATTAAATAATCGCTAACTACAGCAGAAAATTCAAACACGCATTAATGAGAATATTAAGTATAAAGTGATTGTAAATGTGTGTTTCCACGGTTTCTTTAATTTTGATTTGAATATTTATTAATTCATTTTCTTTTCAGCTTAGTCCCTTTATTATTCTGGGGTTGCCACAGCGGAATGAACCGCCAACTTATCCAGCATATGTTTTACGCAGCAGATGCCCTTCCGGCTGCAACCCATCACTGGGAAACATCCACACACACTCATTCACACACATACACTACGGACAATTTAGCTTACCCAATTCACCTATAGCGCATGTCTTTGGACTTGTGGGGGAAACCGGAGCACCCGTAGGAAACCCACGCCAACACGGGAGAACATGCAAACTCCACACAAAAATGCCAACTGACCCAGCCGAGGCTCGAACCAGCGACTTTCTTGCTGTGAGGCAATTGTGCTACCCACTGCGCCACCGTGCGGCCCTTGATGTAAATAGTTCATCGTTAAGATGTCAAATAAAAAAACACACAGACATGTGGTGCTTTGTGGAGGTTGAAACTATTACAATAAATAATTACCTCTAATATTCAAGAATCCAGATATGCAAGTGAAATCACTGATGTAGAGATTCAATAAATTACAATGCTTTAATGTGACACTAAAGGAAGTGAGGATATATACTTTCACTTTATTCAATTCATCTGTTCTCACATCTTTTTCCTTGTTACATTCCCTCGCATCCTGATGGGGTGGAGCCAAGGAGAGGAAACGAGGATGCACAAATAAGAACTGAGAAGAATTGAGTGAGCTCCAAGCAAACTTCTACCCAAGAGTCAAAGCAGCGTCACATCACACAAGTGTAGACTCAAAGGCTTAGGGAAGCATCTGAAGGTCTACCACCTTTTATTTGCTTTCGTAAAGTCAGCATGAAATGGAAATTAAGTTTTTCCTTTTTTCCCATATTGTAAAGTACATTGACAAAAAAAAACGTAGGGCGATGTATGATTTTGTCGTTTAGGAACTGATTGGATTGTTAAAAGATGGGCGTCGCTAACAAAATGAAAGACGATTGATGACTGGATGAAAACAGGGCAGTAACAAGACATGCACTGATAGCTCCGCCTTAAAGACATTCCATGTGACCAGAAGTGAAGAAAAGCTGTTTCGAGGGGGCAGGGAAGGTTATGGTATTTGATCAAAGATTATGAGGCAAAATGATTTTTAAGTGCACAAATACATCATTTATAACATGCACTACTATATACATAAAAAATAAGAAGCCTTTAACCATCACCACCCAACAAAAGAACATATCAACTATATCTCAAAGGTTTTCCTGTAATTTAATGATGAAACATAATTTTACATTTTATTTAACTTTATGTAATTGCAAAAAGAGCTTGGTTTACTGCTGAGAGTAGGTTTTGTAGTAATTATTATGCAATCTGTATCTCTCTGTGACTGATTGTATAATTTAATGCACCAATTGAATTTACATAAAAACATTTGGGCAGCACGGTGGCGCGGTGGGTTGCACAATCGCCTCACAGCAAGAAGGTCCCTGGTTCAAGCCCCGGCTGGGTCAGTTGACGTTTCTGTGTGGAGTTTGCATGTTCTCCCCGTGTTGGTGTGGGTTTCCTCCGGGTGCTCCGGTTTCCCCCACAAGTCCAAAGACATGCAGTATAGGTGAATTGGGTTAGCTAAATTGTCCGTAGTGTATGAGTGTGAATGGGTGTGTATGGATGTTTCCCAGTGATGGGTTGCAGCTGGAAGGGCATCCGCTGCATAAAACATATGCTGGATAAGTTGGCGGTTCATTCCGCTGTGGCGACCCCAGATTAATAAAGGGACTAAGCCGAAAAGAAAATGAATGAATGAATAAAAACATTTGAAAGCTATAATATTTGAAAATTTGAAAAAAGGTCATGTTTTATTATTAATTATATTTATTTATTTTGAGGCAGGAATAACTTGCAGTAGGTGTAACGTGCAGGACACAAACCCTTCTTAATCTCTGACTTAGTCTAGTATTTTTTGGTGTGTGTGAATGCTCTGTGTATTCATGGTGACACACTGACCTGCTCTGATCACGTCTTTGCATATATAGCCAGGGCTTGACATTAACACCCACCAACCCGCCAAATGCGAGTAGATTTCAGCTGTGGCGGGTCAGACAACCACACCCACTAGCCACTTTGGCCGGTTGAAGATAATTTTTAAATCGTAGTTTTCTTAAAAGCAAAGTTCAACAATAAGGATGCCCATCGATAAGCAGCACGACTGACAAAAACAACTGTGTTCAAAAGAGCAAAAGAAAGCAGGTGAATACCGAATGAAAGGATGATCATGCGCATAAAGAGAGACTCTAACTCACTGATGAGGGCTTCAGTGTCACGCGCACAGCTGATGTGATGTCCGCAAATAGACTGGACAAAAAGCAATGCTCACGATGCTTGCTTTCAACAGTTTGAGATTCTTTAAAAAAATTTTGTTGTGTAAACAGCCGAGCTTATTGATTATTAATGCAACAGATTATTAATGTGCCTAACGTTAACCGTGTGCAGGTATTCATCCTTTCATTTCAGCACACAGTATGTTTTTCACTTGCTTTCTTTTACAGTTAATTTTTTATTTATGGTTTAATTATCGTCCTTTACAATAGCATTGCTTTAGGAGATGGGACAGACCTTTAGCCAGGACAGACTACAGTGTATAGTTTTAGATACATGACAATAGTAATTTTTAAAATGTCAATTGTTTTTGTTGTTTTTTCAAAGAAAATTTTGTTGAATAAAAGTGTATGTATGGTCAAATGTATGCATAAAAATATATATTTTCCTAACAACAAAATTGTGGCTAGTGAAAATGGCGAGTGGCTAGTAATGTTGAAAAACTACTGAAAAATTTATGTCAAGCCCTGTATATCACTAATATGCTATTCTAACAAATCATACCTTAAAGCACATTTTTTCCTGCATAGAGAATAAGAAGGTTGCCACCACCATGAAATTTTGTACCACCTCTGCCTTTTGACAAAAATCAGGCAAGCAGTCATGGCTACCGACGGATCCCAAATGATGCTCACGTACTGGTCATCTATTTAAATACATTTGATTTTAACATTCTTAAATAAGATAATGTTTTACTTGATAAGATGACAAGAATAATGCAAAATGTGTTAATTAGCCATCATTTTGTGATTGGGATTCCACCTCAGCCTTATTTTGAGCAAAGAAAAACCCTGTCTAAAAGTTAGGCATTTAAGTTTATGAGAGCCATTATGTTATGATAGGCTTATAAACAAGGGATTATAAATATTAATATATTTTTTTAATTACATTTTGTAGCTCAGTCCCCATTACATCCACAATTAGCAACCAAAAAAATGAATTATTCATTCATTCATTCATTTTCATTTCGGCTTAGTCCCTTTATTAATCTGGGGTCGCCACAGCGGAATGAACCGCCAACTTATCCAGCACATGTTTTACGCAGCGGATGCCCTTCCAGCTGCAACCCATCTCTGGGAAACATCCATACACACCCATTCACACTCATACACTACGGACAATTTAGCTTACCCAATTCACCTATACCGCATGTCTTTGGACTTGTGGGGGAAACCGGAGCACCCGGAGGAAACCCACGCCAACACAGGGAGAACATGCAAACTCCACACAGAAACGCCAACTGACCCAGCCGAGGCTCGAACCAGCGATCAGCGACCTTCTTGCTGTGAGGCGAACGTGCTACCCACTGCGCCACTGTGAGACCCAAAAATGAATTAATGATATTATTATCATTATTATATTGGTTGGTTTTATTATTATTGTTATTGGTGGTGGCGGTATATTACTAATGAATTAAAAAGAACCATACTGTTGCAAATAAGAGTATAATAAAAAAATTTAAATAAACATTTGATAATACATTTTCTTAAACTCTTCCCATACAAGCTTTTACATTTTACTTAGTTTGGAGGAATACTTGAAATGCTTTAAACTTGTGCCAATTAAAATGGTGAATATTCTGCAATCATGTAAAGAACATTGCGTTCTCACACGGACATCAAACCCACACAATATCCAAAGATTGAATTTGCTACATTTACTGTGCATCAAGTAGCTCGAGATGGTGAAAACACAGAATGATCTTAATAACACCAAGATACATTTTATTATCATGTGGCCCTATTGATTTATTTTTAATTTTACATTTAACACAATAACTTAGCAGCTTTCCATCAGCTCATAAAACCCTGCAGTTCCCTCATGGTCCTGCAGGGGTTCACCAACTCCCATCTGGGAATCCCTGCTCCGTCTGTCAGCTAATGCAACACCTCACAGCACCTGAAATCACAGCTTGTAGACAGGTGATATCTCTCTGTCTGCAGCATTCACACGGACACCATGTGCATTCTCTTTCACATACATCCACACACCCTTTGTTTTCCATTATGATCATTTCGGCCAATAGACCTAAACAATAAGGCTGCACAATATATTGTTTCAGCATCAATATCACAATGTGCAATAATTAGGATGTAACAGTAGCATGCGCAATGTTAAGTTGGGATTATAGCTTACCAAAAGCCAGTTTATAACATATGAGATCTGTGAAGTGACTACGGTTCAACCATAATAGAGTGAAAGTTTATTATTTGTATGTGTTTTAAGGCCTGTGTGAGCATTTCAAGAGGGTTTAAAGCATTCAGGCACAAGAAATTCTACCATTTGGAGTTTTTATAAACATTAATTTGATTAAATTATTATAGATATTATAGATTTACTGCTCCACTCCCCACAAAACTAAAAAGCACTGTTTATTTAACGTTTATCTATGCACTATATTATTTATCTATGCTTGTAATTTGTTTATTATACGCATTATTCACTCTCCTACAAAAGCATCCCAATCAATCAAAATGAATGAAGTACTTCCAAACAGAGCGATTTACGTAATGGTGAAATTGCACTAAATGAACACTAAATATAGCAATGATCGATTTTTCCAATATCACGCACTACTAAACTTCATTTTTTAATTTGTGCATCTCAAAACATGTTTATCAAGCCAAGACTCTCCATAACCTGAGTAACATCATTTTTATTGCCATTTGATGCCCCCG
>CAIGQW010054193.1:2484981-2508581 GCA_903798125.1 Danio choprae
AATTATATATGATTTATGTATGTGCATGTGAATCTGAGAATGTGTGTGCATCTGGTAACCTGCTGCCCATGTATATTATGTGTGTGATGTTTCCAGTGCACATACACATTCTCATATTCATGATAAAAAAATTAAAACAGACACACGCACAGACTCGCTTACAGTACTTGCCCACAAATAACAAGCAAACATAAACCACTAACACACACACACACACACACACACACACACACACACACACACACACACACACACACACACACAGCACTTATTTAAAAGCATCACTCCCTGAAGGATAATAACTGCTTGATTAATTGATAGGTTGATTGATCAACTGGAGGACTGACTCAAGGTCTTGTCATATATTCTTGAATATTTTCAAATGTATTCAATGGTAGAGCAAAGAAAGATGACTTTGGTGTCCTCAAGGCTCATATACTAATATATCTATACTCTATTTTCAAAATTAGCAGTTATTGCTTTAGACACTTGCTAAAAAGCCTTTTATGGAGGTTTTCACAGCCCCCAGACAAGGTGGGGCTGGTCTCCTCATGTCTGCAGTGTAAGTACTCCAGTCTACACCTCCGAGCCTAACTGGCTTTCCCCGCGCTCACCCCGCCTCTCGTGCTTTTAATCCGCGAATAATGTCTCCGGTGCTCAGTCTAACTTGGTGCTATTAATCATTACCGGGAATACACAAGACGGATCCGTAGACGTCCAGGTTCACGCCACAGACATACACGCACGCGCGAGCAGACACGCCCCCAAATACTATCACGACTGTAATAAAATTGGCTGCAGTTGTAGCTTGTGGCACGTGCCATTGGCATTCTGATGCCACCTTCCCGCGCCGTTCATGCAGACATTACGTGAGACGAATATTTTTGAAGGCACTCTTCGTTACAACAGACCAGGTTACTCAGGGTACACCCCTAGTCTGTAAATGAAAATTTTTGAATATATTAAACATGAACTCTGCATCGTTTGAAATAACTAAAACTACTTAATATAATTCCTCATAAATCACCATGTTTAACACGTAGCGGAGTCTGAAACTCTGGGTTCCTCAACACCTGAAGACGCTCCTGTACACGCGTCACTTATACACGCTCAGATGAACACAAACCCGCTGCTTCACACACAGATACTCTCTTACATCCTTTACGGACTCAGACTCAGATTTGTGGAGGAAATATCGATTGTGTAAGCATAGTCATCCGAGACAGATTTTTCGGTTTAAAATTGCAAACAGTCGCTATAGTGATTAAAAATATATATATAGCCTACGTATATGCTAAATATACACGTCTGAATTTACAGGACAGCTGTTTCCAAGGCAAACGTTGATCTTAAAATACGACACACGCATTAGATTGTCAATGAAAAATGTTTATATGTTGGCATAAACACTTGGCGTTAGGTCAATTCCTCTGTGGGAGATCGTATTGCTAGCCTTCCCAGGTGTTTGTAATTATATTTCCACACACAAGTCAATAACAATATAGGTCGAATTTCCTCACAATTTGAGTGATTTAAACACACGCCTTCAGTATACGTAAAACAAATGGTGCAGAAAAAGATTGACTTACATAAACGGCGTGAAGTCGAATTGCAGAGGACAAGTACGTAGTAAAATCAGACAACAACAAATCCACGCCGGTCTGCTGACGATGACATTGCCCTCTTCAGAGAGGAAAGACGGAGCTGACAGTAATTTCCAAACGTGTCATAAAAGATTAGATGCAAAATTGTACGTCGGAAGACCGAGCATCAGTGCGCTGACGGCTGACTGCTTTTTGTAAACAACATCCTCATCCTCATTCACCCTCCGCGCGGAGCTCGATGAGAAAGCGCTTCGCTATCCATGGTGCAGTTCACTGCGACGTTACGGAGAGAGAGAGAGAGAGAAAAAAAACATCCGTTCAAAGCAGGCCCATAGAACCATTCACAAATGCGGTCTGTTAGAGCCTGTACGCTAACGAGCTCCACCGTTAAAGCCCGCAGATAAACAGATATGTCGGCGGTGACGGCGCACTTCGCGCTGATATTAATATGAATATTCTTCCTGTAGAGCTGGTCGGTCACCGGAGAGGCAGATGCCGAGCCGCTGATTCCGTTCTGATGCGCGCAGAGCTCCCTGAAATGACGTTGTATCAGGCTGCTGTTTTGTGAAGGGAGACATTTTCTGCCCTCGCCATAGTAAATATAAATTCCACCGACTGTTGTCATGCCGTTACGTTTACATTTTTATTCCTGCCCTCGCCTCCACCTTTCTGACAGCTCATTCGACGCATGTATTTACAATTTTGACCGCGTTGGCTGTGTGCACACGTAAGCAGTCAGCGCGAGAAAAGCGCGCCAACGAATCCTATATTGGGGCATTTCTGAATATTCCATAGCACATTATTATTCGAGCGTTTACTTCTCTTTTTGCGTATACACCTGTGCTTATAGCCTATTTAAATTTAGCAGCCAGGCATTTTTTAAAGGTATATCCACTTACTGTCAGTTGTGAGTCACCTCACCTGAACAGGGACAGCACTTATCCACACAATCTACTATCTATCAACAGCTAGAACTCCTCATTATTGATGACAGGCCTGCTTCCCCTAAACCCAGCACTCTCCCCTCTTTATCTCACTCTATCCCCACACTTCCATCACTTTATTATTATTAGATGCACCTCTCCTGCATGTGCTATCCATGCCTCGGAGTGAGAAAACACTGTGATTTGAGCAAGAGACAAGCGATGAAGGAGAAATGTGAGAAGTGAGACTTGACATGGAAGACAAAAGATAAAAATAACAGTGAAGTACTCACACTTCAGGATGGCGGAGAGTCATCGTGTCATCACACATTTAATTGGAGTAGCTCATGCGCATACGGCATGAGATTGCATCACAGAAATAGTTGGGAAACTAGAATATAAACCATTGATTAGTAATGAATCACACATTGCCTTTGCACAAAAGAAGAACTTGGAATCCCACTGAAATGAGCATTTGCTGCCTCACAACATCAGCTGAGTAACGAACAGACATGGGAACACCATTGGTGTCAAAGGCATTTGGTATAATCCAGATCTCGTAATCTGTGACAGAGTTGAAAACTAGAATAGCGCTGTAGGCCCTCAGCATTGTTGAATGTTGATTAAATGAATGTTGAGATAATAAATCACAGGTCCAGATGCAAGCTTAAAAAATGATGAAAGTTATGAGTTGACACTGCAATCAAGGACCTTAGATAATGCCATGTTGATGACTAAGTCTATCTTTCACAGCTGATTTATCTTCATAAAATTTTATGTCTAACACTACAAAAGGCTTTCCATAAAATGCAAATGTAAACTAATATAAATTTACATTAGTTGTTCCCTTGCTGGATATATTTTTATAGTGGGTAAATGACATCTGTCATGCCTCAGACGATTGTTCAGTTTTTCCACTTAGGAGAATATAAGTACAGTTTACATGTACTACGCAGGTTGTTTTGGATGTTGACACTAAAAATAATGGGAAAACCCAACTGAGGTCTAAAATCTTAAATGACCTCAGCCCAATATGACCTCAGAAGTATACCTAGATGCTGCAAATCATTGTATTGTTGCCATGCAAATGACCAGTATGGAGCCTTGTGACTGATCATGCTGCAACAAGAAAATGATGTCACCACACAAATCAGATTTTTTAAAACAAATATAACATTTATTAAAATAATGTACCATAATAAAATATGACATGAATGTTTAATTATGTTATTAATTATGATAATAATAGTTATTAAAAGTTTTTTTGCGACTTGCTATTTCTTGTTCCGTATGTGGGTTTAGAAGGCATCCGCTAAATATAACTTGATAGTTGATTGACTTGATAGAACAGTTGATAATAGTTTCTGTCACACCAAGTAAATTGGTACAACTGAGTAGTGGCCAAAAGTTGAGAATGGCATAAATATTAGTTTTCACAAAGTTTGCTGCTAAACTGCTTTTAGATGCTTGTTTCAGTTGTTTCTGTGATGTACTGAAAAATAATTACAAGCACTTCATACGTTTTAAAGGCTTTTATCTACAATTACATGACATTTATGTAAAGAGTCAGTATTTTCAGTGTTGGTCCTTCTTTTTCAGGACCTCTGCAATTCGCCTGGGCATGCTCTCAATCAACTTCTGGCCCAAATCCTGACTGATAGCAACCCATTCTTTCATGATCACTTCTTGGAGTTTGACAGAATTAGTGGGTTTTAGTTTGTCCATCCGCCTCTTGAGGATTGACCACAAGTTCTCAATGGGATTAAGCTCTGGGGAGTTTCCAGGCCATCGACCCAAAATTTCAACGTTTTGGTCCCCGAGCTACTTAGATATCACTTTTGCCTTATACCACGATGCTCCATCGTGTTGGAAAATGCATTGTTCTTCACCAAACTCTTGTTGGATCGTTAGAAGAAGTTGCTGTTGGAGGGTGTTTTGGTACCATTCTTTATTCATGGCTGTGTTTTTGGGCAAAATTGTGAGTGAGCCCACCCCCTTGGATGAAAAGCAACCCCACACATGAATGGTCTCAGGATGCTTTACTGTTGGCATGACACAGGACTGATGGTACCGCTCACCTTTTCTTCTCCGGACAAGCCTTTTTCCAGATGCCCCAAACAATCGGAAAGGGGCTTAATTGGAGAATATGACTTTGCCCCAGTCCTCAGCAGTCCATTCGCCATACTTTTTGCAGAAGATCAATCTGTCCCTGATGTTTTTTTTTGGAGAGAAGTGGCTTCTTTGCTGCCCTTCTTGAAACCAGGCCATCTTCCAAAAGTCTTCGCCTCACTGTGTGTGCAGATGCGCTCACACCTGCCTGCTGCCATTCCTGAGCAAGCTCTGCACTGGTGGCACTCCGATCCCGCAGCTGAATCCTCTTTAGGAGACGATCCTGGCGCTTGTTGGACTTTCTTGGACGCCCTGAAGCCTTCTTAACAAGAATTGAACCTTTTCCTTGAAGTTCTTGATGATCCCATAAATTGATGATTTAGGTGCAATCTTAGTAGCCACAATATCTTTGCCTGTGAAGCCATTTTTATGCAACGCAATGATGGCTACACGCATTTCTTTGCAGGTCACCATGGTTAACAATGGAAGAACAATGATTTAAAGCATCACCCTCCTTTTAACTTGTCAAGTCTGCCATTCTAACCCAATCAGCCTGACATAATGATCTCCACTCTTGTGCTCGTCAACATTCTCACCTGAGTTAACAAGACGATTACTGAAATGATCTCAGCAGGTCCTTTAATGACAGCAATGAAATGCAGTGGAAAGTTTTTTCAGGATTAAATTAATTTTCATGGCAAAGAAGGACTATGCAATGTTATGACTATGACTATTCTGTTAAAGATAACAGAAATAAACACATCATGCAGTTTTTAAATGAAGACTTTTATTATTAAGGCATAACAAAATCCAAAACTACATAACCCTGTGTAAAAAGTTTTTGCTCCCAGACCGGATTATCTGTTCGCAATCATGAAACTGCTTAATTTGGAGCTGCCTGACAAAGTGAAGTAGACAAAAAGATCTACCAGTCTGGAAAAAGTTATAAAGCCATTTCTAAAGCTTTGGAACTATACCAAACCACAGTGAGAGTCTTTATCTACAAATGGCAAAATCATGGAACAGTGAAGAACCCTCCCAGGAGTGGTCAGCTGACAAAAATGACCCTAAGAGCGACAACTCATCTAAGACACCACAAATAACCCCACAACAACATCCAATGAACTGCAGGCCTCACTTGCCTCAGTTAAGGTGAGTGTTCATGACTCCACCTTAAGAAAGAGACTGGGAAAAATGGTTTGCATGGATGAGTTCCAAGATTAAAACCACTGCTGAGTAAAAAGACCAAAGGTGTGTCTCAGTTTTACCAGAAAACATCTTGATGATCCCCAAGACTTTTGAGAAAATACTCTGACGAGACAAAATTTGAACTTTTTGGAAGCTGTGTGTCCTATTGTGTGGCATAAAAGTAACAGCATTAAAAAAAAAAGAACATCATACAACAGTAAAATGTGGTGGTGGTAGTGTGATGGTCTGGGGCTGTTTTGAGCTTCAGAACCTGGAAGATTTGCTGTGATTAACGGAATTCTGAATTCTGCTGCTATGTACCAAAATATCCTGAAGGAGAATGTCCAGCCATCATGTCCAGTTAGCTGAAGTGAATTTGGGTTCAGCAGAACAATGATCCAAAGCACACCAGCAAGTCCACTTCTGAATGGCTGAAAAAAAACTAAAAGGGGGCACACAATTTTTCACACAAGGCTATGTAATGTTTTATTTTGTTTTCCCTTAATAATAAAACACCTATTTGATCATAAATGATGTGCTTAATCTTTGATTAATATGGAGCAAACACTTTAATAAAAGAAAAAACAGAGCAAGCAGCAGTTCTGTTAAAAAAAAAAAAAAAGGTCAGATGCTCACTTAACAATCTGGAATAAAAAACGTCAAATCAATTGAAATTTCAAATAGATTTAGAGGGATGTGATTAACCTTTTCTAATCTGAACGAGAAGACACGTAAACCCTTGATTGGAATTAAACAAACTGGAAAGTTCTGTACATGATGTAGAAATGGCGTAATGACACATCACTCTCAGAAATACTCAGTGGCTGTCAGTGGCGTAGTATATAAAGTGAACATATACCTTAAATGTACATAATAGTTTCTGAAAAGTATACCTTTGTTTGCATGCTGTTGTTTTTAAATATAATAATAGCTGTAATCAATTCTCATTTTTCTCTACATCTCTACACTGAGTGCTTGTTTGAGACAAATGTCTTAATTTGAATGTAGGAATGGAATGTTTTTCTGAACATCAATGCACAAAAATGTGTCTGTAATCTTCGAACTAAAACCTTAAATGCATAAATAATATGTATGCTTTTAAAGGAAGATGAGTATTTGAAACTATGTCACATCCACCTGAGCACTTTATTTTAGGTTCATTTAAGATCTGTTCAAATTCATCAGTCGGAATGAAACACAAATTATGTAAA
Source organism: Danio choprae (assembly GCA_903798125.1). Taxonomy (NCBI): domain Eukaryota; kingdom Metazoa; phylum Chordata; class Actinopteri; order Cypriniformes; family Danionidae; genus Danio; species Danio choprae. The sequence goes on from CAIGQW010054193.1 coordinate 2,492,017, forward strand.
CATTCTGAACACGTAACATGTCAAATCTTGAAGCAGGTGACCTACAGCCGTAGAAGAGAAGAGCACACCAGTCAGCCAAAAAAGGTTGTCTTATTTTTGCTGCTCAATCCATCCTGCCTTCAGTCAACAGTTCAGGCTGTAACTGCTTCTTGAAAAAAAACTCACTTCAATGCTTCTTTTGGGATGTGGAAATTTGCATCATGGATATTTCCTTCGGCTTAGTCCCTTTATTCATCTGGGGTCGCCACAGCAGAATGAACCGCAAACTTATCCAGCATATGTTTTACACAGCGGATGCCCTTCCAGCTGCAACCCAGTACTGGGAAACATCCATACACACTCATTTACACACACTACGGCCAATTTAGTTTATTCAATTCACTTATAGTGCATGTCTTTGGACTGTGGGGGAAACCGAAGCACCCGGAGGAAACCCACGTGAACACAGAGAGAACATGCAAACTCCACAAAGAAATGCCAACTGACCCAGCCAGGACTCGAACCAGCAACCTTCTTGCTGTGAGGTGACAGTGCTAACCACTGAGCCACCATGTCACCCTGCATCATGGATGTCATTCATTCATTATTTTTCTTTTCAGCTTAGTCCCTTTATTAATCAGGGGTCGTCACAGCAGAATGAACCACCACATCATGGATGTACAGCAGTCAAACAAGTAGCAATTGTATGATGCTGTCATATTAGCATAGACCCAAATCTCTGATGAAAAACCTCTGCTAAACCTATACCAATGAGATTTGAGGTAAAAGTTAATCTAACTCAGCACTTGCAAGGTATATCTAATAAAGTGGCCAGTGAGTTAAGTATTTCTCTGTCATTTCTTCACACTCCTCATTAGAACTGAAAATGACTTACTCTTCTGAGAAGCCATATACTCAGTGGTGTAAAGTAACAAATTACAAATACTCACATTCCTGTAAATTAGTTGTCAGGAATTGTACTTTACTAAGAAGTTTTTAAGTGTACTTTTAGTGCACCATTAACCCAAAGGCACTACTTTATGTTAACTTTTTCTTGTCTACAGTGATTGGCCAAGTAGGATAATGTGATTCCGTCCATTCAATCTGCACATTGAAAACTTGCATCAGACACAATTACCTCAAGACATGGAGCTTTATAAATGTGGCCAACATGCAGTGTGGAAGCATTAAAAGTGTCCAAGAAAATGCTAAATCATTACACGCAACAACCGAGAAACTGTTTAGACTGTCACTGATGAGAAGATGATGAAGATCCAACTTTTAATCAGGTTTCAACTAATTTTTTTTAGCTATACAAAGTTTATCTTAATATTTTTAGTCAGTTTGATGGATGCATTAAAAAACATTAAAGAGATGACTGAAAGTGAAAGTTTTTTGTTCTATAAAAGCATTTTATTTTGTTTTATTTGTGAGTATCCACCCACAAATAAAAAGACACTTTACTGTTTTGAAAAATGTCCCACTCGTATCTTTATGACTAAAAAACACAGAATATTTGAAGTTTTTTTTTTACTGCCATATGGAAGGCTTTATTGCCATAAATGCATGTATAAGCATACGTGTGTGCATTTATACAGTGAATATCAAATACATTTAATAATTAATCTTTTGTTCAAATTAATAACTGATCATCACAAAGATGTTCTCACAAAAACAGGTGGGTGTGCAGAAAGTAAATCGCTGATTCATGAATGTCTCAGAAGACATTTTACTAAAACACCAAAATGCTATTACCATTTACTGAGTTGTGCACTTCGCAGACAGCCATGTCAAAACGACAAAACTGATTTGAGAAATCTTGCCACTTAAGAACTGAACACGAGACTAAATGTCCAACCACTGTATCTGCACCTGTTCTTTCATTTTCACCCACATACGCAGGTATGTGGCAGGGGGCAACTTTTTACTCATATTTTGAGGAGTCTTAGAACATACTTTTACTCTGCTCTCACTATATATTATTTTGGCAAGTTATGGTATTTTTTCCAATTATATTGATACAAAAATTGTGGTGATGCCAATTATAGCTTTTAACAAACCCACGATATGCCTATACACAGACTATTGGGTTCATTCTTGGAGAGGAAAACCAGGTTAGACTAGTTTAACAAGAGAGATTGCACCAGATTTCCTGAGCACTTTATGAAGCAACAAGTTGAGAGCACCAATCACTGAGCAACATTTTTTAAAATGCAGCGGTAGAATGAGCTGGACTTTAGGCAGACGTGCGCGCGCGCACACACACACACACACACACACACACACACAGTCGCTCCACCCTCATACAGCCGTCGCACGAGTATACATTCACCCAAACTCGGGGTAAGATATTTTTCGACTTAATGACATATTCTGGCAGAAGTAGGTGTTCGCGGCGACTTCTAGACACATAGTCGTGACAACAAAGACCCGAAATCTTTCTCCATTGTTTACAAACGATTCACATTAAAGCAAAGGGTCGTTTACACGGGTTTCAGTCATGCGGACGCGGAGTCAAAAGTGGCTGGAGATAAACCTCAAATAGCCAGTTCTGAAACTGCCCACATACATTTGCAATGACGCGATTAGAGAACGAATCGTTATCTGTTTGACCAATTGAACCGATCAAAGTGCGAGCAAGAGAAACGCAAGACTTCGGTCAGTGAAGGTGAGGAAGAGGAATCGTTTGCCACAGGATCACTAGACTTGGCCACTTAATGGGAACAGATAACGGTAGGCTCTCAAAAATATTAGTACTGTAAAATTATTTCCATGCATATAATAATAAAATATTTGAAATGTATTTAGATGTAGCTGGATCTTAATTGAAATGTAAAAGTCGAGTCTATAAGCAACACTGTAGCCACTACGGTGTTGCTTATGAAGTTGACTTTTAAATGTAACGTTTTATCAATTATTCATTGGGCCTAAAATGTAATTTTATATATTAATGTGCATTGGTCTCCTGTAAAACTTAACGTTTTCATTACTTAAAATACCTGCAAACTGTAAATGTGAATTGCTGATGGTAGGTCATATTAGGATAGGCTACATATATCATTGCCCCAAGTGGGGTCACATTGTACATATTAAAATTTATATTTGCTTATTGACATATTACCCTGGAACAAGCTGGTTTTAAAAAGATTTGGTAATGATTAATGAAAGCCATTATGGGCTAACTGTATACATTAAAGACATAAAGTTAATATGGCAGTATTTGAAGAAGTGCAATCTGCTCTGTGATGCTGATAAGGATAATAAAGACGCTGGTTGTAAAATAGAAAGCCACATAGGCTAATGAATTAGGCTAAAGTTCATTAAGATTGCCCGTTTTTATCAACAATGACTAACAAACTAGCCATTATTGTACTTAGACAATGTAGAACCTTACCAACCAAACACCTGCTGATTGACACACATTAAATGTAACATAAATCAATAACCTGCATAACTGATTATAAGAAAATCAAGTAAGCAAAATGTAAATGCAGATTTAATTAAACAGTGAGTTGAAACCACTTTTTACTGATTTTCACAATGATTATATGGTGACTTAAATATAAAAGTGTACATATTGTTGGATATACTTTGTAACCACAATATAATAATTTAACAAACAGTTATGTTAAAAATGATTCTTTAAAACAATACATTTACAGTAAACTTGCATTTATTTTTCTTAAATCTAAAATAAATCTTTGGCCATCTATGGTAAGGTAACACAGCCACCTACTGAAATGGCATTAATTAGATTGTGCGAGTAAAAAACGTCTTAGGTTGGTTGACAAAAGTTGGGCGATTATAAAACTTAACTGTGTGCTACTCCATTCATTTAGTAGTGACGCCAACGCCTCTGTTTGTTGATGCCTTTGTTTCAATAAGATGTTCAGCTGAGTTGTTCAGCATACTGTTGTGAATCTAAAGGTAGACCTAACATCTTTTGCAAAATCCCATCTGTCTCTCTCATTCTCATACATGTTTTTCAGGGTCAAAAAATAAAGTAAAATAATAATAATAATAATAATAATAATAATAACAACAACAACAATAATAAATCACAGTACTGTAAATATAGTAATAAATCAATTGACATAATTTTAATGCAAAGAATTTATAAAATATTAAAATATCATCTTTAAACAATTTAAATCTACAATATCAAATATGTAGTGTAATATACAGAACAATGCAGGTGTGGGTGGGAGGGGCACAATGTTTTGATGTAATCCGGTTGTGGTTCTGTGACTGTTGCTGTATGGTTCATAAATTGTAACAGTTAAATTAACTAGGCTAATTTTTTTTTAAATGAAATATTAATCTAATATTTTGGACTGTTTTTTTGTGCAATTGGGTGAGCTTTTGGGATGGGAAAAGTCAGCTATATCTGGCAACACTGTTTCTGATCCTGTTAACTGAGACTGCTGGATTGTCCAATGAAGATCATCTCGTATTTCGACACAGATTTACAGTAAAAAATGTCTTACACCTGATTATAATCATGTTTATGTCCTAAAAATGCATTAAAATGTGATTTTAACTAAAATAATAAGAGAAGATTTTGACCAACCATAATCTGTTTCTTCTTCTCTCTGTGTGTTTTCTCCCCTTTCTCAGTCTCAGAGGTAAAGGAGAAGAGGGACAGGTCACCATGGAAGGATATAATCGAGGATATAAGTGTTTTACAATTGGTGTTGTCATTTCTTTTTTTAGGTGAGACCTACACACAAACAAACAAACAAACAAAGTAAACAAGTGCTTTTGGATGCTATATGATAGTTTCTATGATACTCATCATTGCGGTATATGTGCTAGATTGACATTGTAACATTTCTACCACTGCTGTATTTCTGTGTATACGCAGGAGTGGCTTGTCTACTGTTGATGATCTACCTGATGTTCACCTCTCTGTGGATTTTCCCCACTCTGTACTTCACCTGGCAGATCTATGATTGGAACACACCTGAGAGAGGTTAACACATTATTGCAACATACATTTACATTAAAAAACTAAAATAAATTTTAGATTAAAAATGTAGGAGACACTTTAGTTTAACAATACACACCATTTACTACTGGCTTATTACCTGCCTATTATTAAGATATTAACTGTTTATTAGCACTTATAAAGTGCAGTCTTATTTTACATCCCTAATCGTACTCAATACCTAAACCCAACTACTACTTTACTAACTTTTAATAAACAGCTAATTGGTAGTTTATTGAGCTAAAAGTCTTAGTTGATGGTTTGTTATTAGCGTAAATTGTATATTAAAATAAAGTGACCAAAATGTAATACTTTTTAGCAAGGCTGTAACTTTTAACTCATACTGAGGGTTGTACTCTCAATGCTGGGTTGTCGCTGGAAGGGCATCTGCTGTGTAAAAACAGTTGCAAGAGTAATTGGTGGTTCATTCTGCTGTGGCGACCCCTGATAAATCAGGGACTGAGCTGAAAGTAAGTGAGTGTCAAATTGTTTATGTTTTCTCTGTTCACTAGGTGGCAGAAGAACAAAGTTTGTGAGAGGCTGGGAAGTATGGAAACACTTGCGAGACTATTTTCCAGTGAAGGTAACCAAGACTCTGATTATACCCAGAAAATAACATCTGTTGTTCCTCTGACTCAATTGAATCTTCTGTGTCTCCCACCCCTGTGTGGCTCTCTATTTCTTTAGCTGGTAAAGACTGCAGAGTTAAATCCCAATAAGAACTATATTATGGGTTGTCACCCCCATGGCATCATGTGTTTTGGAGCCTTCGCCTGCTTTAGCACAGACCGCAATGGATTTGCGGAAACCTTTCCTGGAATACGGTCCACGCTTGCAATCCTAGCCGGACTTTTCCGCCTTCCTCTCTTCAGGGAATACATTTTAGCTGCAGGTCAGTAAGAAATTAGCTACAATGAGACTCATTGAGAGACATCAAAACAATAAAGGAATACTCCACTTTTTGGAAATAGGCTCAATTTACGACTCCACTAGAGAGAGCCCACCATTAACATCTTGCTCCATTTTTAAAAATGAGTTTTGTTAATTTTCATGTTTAACGTTTGACTCTTCTGTAGTTACATTGTGTACTAAGACTGATGCATAATGAAAAGCTGCTATTTTCTATGTGATATTGATATGACTACGAACTATACTCTCATTCAGGCATAATAATCATAGGACTTTCCTGCTTTACCATGGCTGCAGCAGGCACACTGATATTATGCAGCACCTGAAAATAGTTCCCAGCTAGGACATTTTTTGATGTTAATAATCTAATCAAATTCAATGATTTATGCTAAGCTAAGCTACAATTGCTCCCGCCAGACCCAGAGATCAGCTAGATGGATTCAGAAATGGTAAACCTACACTGTTTAACTCTAGCGGAGGTGCAAGGCTATTTCCAAAAAAAAAAGTGGAGTGTTCCTTTAAGAAGTTTTTCTCTATTTGCTCTTTTTTAAAGGATTGCTGCCTGTGAGTAAGGCAAGTTTGGACTATTTGCTGAGCCAAACTGGTGTGGGTAACGCTGTGGTCATCATCATTGGTGGAGCAGAGGAATCACTGACCTCGTCTACAGGAGTAAACACTGTGGTCATAAAACACAGGAAAGGCTTTGTACGACTGGCTCTTGAACACGGGTGAGAAAGAGACAAGAATAAGATAAAAAGACTGGAAAAAGCTGACTGGAATAAAACCCTTGTTTTAAAGCAGGGACTGGGACATACCAGGGGGCATAAGCAAACTTTCATAGGGGTCACAGGAGGATTTGAAATGAATATGAATTAAATATAAATCTATTTAATTTATTGACAATAATATCAATATTCACTATTCATTTAAAATGTTACACTTAAAACATGAAGAAAACAATGCAGTCATTTACATAAATTCTAGATTGAAAAGTAATTCTTTAGGTATTAATCCTCAAATTAATGTGAAGTATAATTAATTATCAGTACAATTAATATTGGCAATTAAAACAATTACACTTTAAATATTGAAAAGGATTGATCACATTTTCCCCTTCATGAACTGTTTGTTTCCCAGATTGTGTTTAAAAATAATAAAAAGAAACATCTGTCAAAATTCTCGAGAAATACTTATATATTTATCTGTTTTTATTAAGATATGTAATATCTTGCAATGATGTAGTTGGTGCTTTTACTGTAAAAAGCGAAACTGAAACTTAAATTTTTACTTAACATTTATTTGCTGAAGCTAGGAGTGACAATAAAATACAATAATAGTTCCATAATTCCATTAGAACCAACTATTGATTGTTCTTAAGCGTTTACTTCATATTTTCTTTTTACTTTTCTAGTCATATTTTTGCTATATTAAATGTTTTAGAGCTTTGTATAACTAGAAAAATCATATAAATTATATAGCAGTTATAAGTATCAAATAAATAAATGTTTATCAACTGTGTTTTATAGGCTACACTTCTAAAAATGCACCATATCTATACTATGACTATAAAAAGAAGAAATAGACTGAAATAAGTTAAATGACAGCTGCTGGATTATAATTTTGTTTAAATATAAAAATTATGTTTTTACATTGTAAGCTTATGTGTGAGATACAGCATCATGTCTCCGAAGTAATGCGAATTGTAAGTTCGAGGCACGGCTGTGTCTGTTGTCTGACAAAATATAACTGAGTGCCAGGCTGCAGTGGTTCTGATTTTTTGATGAACGACACAGCGACGGCGAGTTCTCATTAAAGGATTCTGCTTTGAAGATACCTGAAAAAATTCTCCTGGTGTATCTCTTCTTCAATTCACAAGACAGTTAACATAGTTTTAAATCTTAAAATACTACTGTCTTATTTTATATCATTATCTTGCAGCCCAAGTTGCTTACTCCCTCGTAGACCCTTGCTGCCTTATTGAGAACTACTGTTCTAAATGACAGGATGGCAATACATAAAAAAATAATAATGAAATCCTAAACAAACTTTAGAGTGTAATGACACACATAAAAGCAGCAACTGCCAACCTCTAATTAATGCTTTTCACCTTTTACATGCTTGATCACATCTCCTTCATCTTTTCGCTGTGTGCTCAGGGCAGACCTGGTTCCCGTGTACTCTTTTGGAGAGAACGAGCTGTTCCCGCAGGTGGTTCTGTCTGAGGGCAGTGTGGGTCGACGGCTGCAGGCTCTTTTTAAGCAGATTATGGGTTTTGCTCCATGTCTCTTCACAGGAGGCCGCTGGCTGCTTCTGCCGTACAAGCGTCCAGTCACCACTGTGGGTCAGTTCAAAAGACTTGCATCTCACATCATCATATTTGATTACTTTTAGTTGTAACACTTATCAGTCTGTCTGCCAATGAAACATTGAAAGCATCTTACTCTGATTAAAGTAGTGATGGCTGCTTTCGATGAAGTGTTTCATGAAGCTTCAAAACTTTACGAATCTTTTGTTTCGAATCAGTGGTTAGAGCACATATCAAATTGGCAAAGTCACATGATTTTAGGAAACAATGTTTTATTACAACATAAACAAATGTTTAGTTTTTTTTGAAAAATCAATGGTTCTCCACTGGGGAGCTGTGAAATACCATCAAATTAACATACATCGTGTATGCCTCCCAGTGGCAAATCACTAAACAGGTTTCATTAGTTTTACCTGATCTCAAATCAGTTTTATTAGTTTACATTTTAGCGAGGCATTTATAAAAAGAATAGAAATAAAAGTTAGTTAAGTTTCTTGTTGGTCTGTTTAGTGCAGCCCACCAAGAAACAATATATAAGCCTTGAAATTTTATAAAAGAATGCATATTATTCACCCTTCATATTTAATGATATTAGATTACATGCCAAGTGCATTTATAGGTTATACTTTGAATTTAAAGTTGTCAATATGTTTGAAAAAGCCAATTCTGACCGTTTTGCCTTGAGTTTTTGTTTCATTTACGCAGTTTTAACCAGCAGGTGCCTCAAAACTTTGACAAGCTTAGTTTCTTTCATCACTTGATTGAAGTAGCCCTTTTTTGGTATGACTGCAGTGTACCTTTGTGTATTCCAGTGGGCTGCCCCATAAACATCCCGCTGGTGAAAATTCCAACTCAGGAACAGGTGGACCATTACCATAGTTTATACATGGCGTCTCTGGCTGATCTTTTCCACAAACATAAGACCAGCTACGGACTGGCTGACACACACGAGCTGCACTTCATTTAGCAGCGCTGGAACAGCTGACTGGAATATAATGTGGGACTGATGCAAGAAAAGGACAATGCACTTATTTCTGTACTGTTCCGTGTGAAAATTTTAACTTCTTGGTTCTCTGAAATGATTCACAAAGCACAAAATGAACCAAATGAATATGGAGATGGGCATTTCTCTGTAACAAAAACACTCATACTTGAGGAAGGCAAAATATTTGCTTACGGTTATCGCAGCTTTGTTCTGTAAATTTGCACTGGAAATTTAAAACATGTTAGTACTCATTATGAAGGGTACACGAAGAGTATCATTTTAAAAAATATATTTTAATATGAATGATTTATATGTGTATTTTGTTATGTCTATTCATGCAAAAGATTATAAAGCCAGCACATTTTTAGAAGCTTCTAGTCATTTATTTGTTCCAGACCACAACATTTTCTAATAATATTAACAATTATGTACATATATTTACATACAAAAGCTTTAAGAATACTCAACTTACAAAACTTAATTTCCATGAACCATTGTACTAGGTGCAGGTTCCTTTCATTACCCTAAAGAAATTCATGAAAAAGTATTTCTGTTTTACAAAAACACTTGAGTAAGTACCATGTGAGTAGTACTACAATGCGACTTTTCTTTCAGTGGAGTCATTTACTCTGAAAACACGTAAACTGCAGTTTTTCACTCTACTTTAAACATGTCAGAGCCAAAGCTTACTCGCCACATGAAACTTCAACAGCTGCTCATTTCTTTGCAAAAAAATGTATCGATTTGATCCAAATATATAACATTTTAACTGAAATGCCAAGATGAGATTTATAGTTATATTATCATCCAGACCCAAGGCTGCCAGAACTGTTTTTTATGTCTTATGTGTTTATTGTGTGTGAGCAAATGGCTGTAATGACTGAGAAATCTAAGTTTGTAAAATTGTTGTATGATCTGCAAGCTTGTTTTACTTCTGTTCATACTGTCCACTTTAGACACCTGAAAGAAAAAGGAGCATAATGTACAATTATTACATCTTGCTGGATTTTTCCCCATCTGTTACCCATATGTGACCCTGAACCACAAAACCAGTCATAACGGTCATTTTTTTTAAATGAAGAATTATGTATTATCTGAAAGGCAAATAAATATGTTTTCAATTGTCGCATGCATTGTTAGGCTAGAATAATATTAGCACAAAATACAACTATGAAAACACAAAATACAATTACTGAAAATCTGGAATTTGAGGGCCAAAAAAAATAAGAAAAAATAAAAGGTCGAAATACTGAGTTGTAAAAGTTAAAAATGTAAATGTTTTAACAAAAAATCTTCCTAGAACATGGTCTTTTGCTTAATATTCTAATGCTTTATGGCACAAAGGAATATCAATCACTTTGACTCATACAATATGACTATTGCCAAAAATATACTCGTACAACATAAGACTGGTTTTTGTTTTCCAGGATCACATACGCTATTTATTATCTGATCTCTGTTGAAGTAGTGTTGTTTTTTGCACCCACACATGTGCGAGTAAGTGCATTACCTTACCTGGTCTCGTGGTGTGTTCCTAAACATCGGACGCAGCAGTAGCGAGCGCCACACGACACACAGGTGTAGTTTGAAGGGAAGCCGCACACTGCACAGAAATGACGCTGAGGAATCTTAGAAGGCTCCGCACAGGCAGTCAGATAGTTCGGACCCTCACTAACACTTAAGTCCTGGATTAAAAAAACGAAAGAATAAATGAATTGCATTTATCCAGAAGTCCAAAAAGAGTGGAAATGTTTAGCTGCCCGGTTTAAATTAGACATTTTACTTATTCTAGAAGGTGGTGCTTGTAACTGTCATAGCAGTATTTTTTTAAAGAACAAATTATTCTGTGATTTCAGAATAACAGCGATGAAAACTGCATCCTCAAGTCAGCATAAAACATTATGCTGTGAAAGATATTTGTGAAGGCCTGCAATATGTTTACCCTTTTTAATCACCAATAATGATTCATATTAAAATGATAAACTAAAAACAGGGTAGAGCAGTGGTCACCAAACTTGTTCCTGGAGGGCCAGTGTCCTGCAGATTTTAGCTCTAACCCTAATCAAACACACCTGAACAATCTAATCAAGGTCTTACTAGGTATACTTGAAACACCCAGGCAGGTGTGTTGAGGCAAGTTGGAGCTAAACTCTGCAGGGACTGAGATTGGCGACCCCTGGGGTAGAGCATGGCTGCATCGTTGTGGTTCTACACACAGGTAAACCCTTGAAAACAGACCCACTGATGGATCCAAGAGAGCTGCAAAGTTAAAGGTGTACCACAAGTAGAGCCGATGACATAATTAGGTCTCCCAGTGCTCTCACATACACGCATACCTCTTTCTCTCTCTGAAACTTAGAGAAAGACAGATATGTAAACCTAAAATATGTGTTTTGCTTTAAATGAGTAGTTATAACTATCTTAAATTTGATTGACAATGAATTATGGAATTGTAGTTCACTCCATTATTAATGCGTGTGTACGTCTGTGCATCAGAACACAAATTCGTACAATTAGATGTGCATGACACAGTTATTACACGCAAAAGGGGACTTTGTTTGCACCTTGTCCCCATTTTCCAAAAGGCTTATAAATCAAACAGAATGAGTTTTTTCTTTTTCTCACAAAAAGTAAAAATGGCAAAAGTTTACTGTGAGGGATGGGTTTAGGTATGTGGTTTGGGTAGAGCGACATAACATAGTTAGCACAGGATAAAAACAACAGAAACCCATGGACGGTGTATATGCCATTGAAAAAAACAAACGTGTGTGTGTGTGTGTGTGTGTGTGTGTGTGTGTGTGTGTAAGAGAGAGAGATTATTTTGCAATGTGTGAAATGGACAGTTTCCAGCAGCGGGGAATCAGCTCTGCTAGATTCAGCTTCCAGAAATGATCAGATGTGCTCCAACATTAGGCACATTCAAATCAAGACTGAAAACACATCTGTTTAGCTGTGCCTTTACTGAATGAGTAACACTCATGAACTATTATGTCGTTTCTTTTAAAACCTGTTTTAACACATTTTAATCTGTTTTTAATCACTTTTATTATTTGTTTTTATTTTCTTATACTTGTCTCTTTTATTCCTGTTCATGTAAAGCACTTTGAATTACCACTGTGTATGAAATGTGCTATATAAATAAACTTGCCTTGTCTTTGTGTTTATGACATTGAGTCGAGAAAAAGTGTTTGATATTTACTCTGAGATGTTGAACTATGAGTGACTGACGCCTCACCTCCTCCTCTAGAAGGGTCTGAAAGTTTTTGCGGAACCTCTGTTTAAAATGGTCCCCCCTCGTCTTCTTCCTTCGCTTGCCTTGAAACCAACACCCGCCAGACGAGAACAACAGAGAAGCGCCAGAAACAGAGATGAATGCACATCTTAAAGCACAGATGTCAAACTCAGTTTCTGGAGGGCCACAGCTCTGCACAGTTTACGTTAGTTCCAACCATAATTAAAGGTGCAGTATGTAGGTTTGACACCCAGTGGTTAAACTAGGTATTGCACTTCTGGATCAAAACAAACGTAAACGCAGGTTGCCAGATTGAGGACAGGAGCGAGTGATTTAAACCTGTTCTAAATAAAAGCAACGGCATCCGATAGAAGGAATATTTTCCATATTAAAATATGTTTTTGTCCTAACCAACACCTCGAATTGATATATTAGAAACAGCTTTTATTTCTCACAGGTGAACAACAGAAAACGATGACAATAATCACCTCAGGTAAACCTCATACGCTTTATTCAGTGTTAAATGCTAACAATGTGAGTTTGAATGCCATTTTACATGACATTTATTGCCATATACTGAGAGCAGCAGCAGATAGTTCACCTCAGATCTTAAAAATAAAATAAACCGTTTGAAACTGAACTTTAGAACTAACCACATATGAGTGATTCAACATGTACATTTAATAATGTTAAAGAGGGTTAATATGTGTTAAATAGATTATAAACCTTACTATTTCGTGAGTGAGTGCATATTCTGTGCTTATGTGTTATGTTTCATCTGGTGCAAACAGCCAAATTGCTCATCACTGCGTATCTCGTCATGTAGTGTGTTGTTAGGACAGGGGGTTACAATGTAACCTGCTCACCTAATGTTTACGCTTGTAATATTCATATTATTTGCTAATTAATAACCTCATGTGGAACTGAATCTGCGTATTATTTCGGAGTCTGCTACTGTCCACCGGAGGTCGCATTTCGGTCACGGACGCATGCTTTCAGAGCTTTTCTGACTGAATGAACGAAATAGGCTGTTTTCCAACAAGGCAATCCAGGGTGCTGAAATATAATTGGCTAAAGTGGCAGTGAGCGGGTTAAAAGAACCAAAACAAAGACAGCATTCCGGCACGGAAAACACATTTTCAAAGCAGAATATCTGACGTCAGCATTGTTTTTCAGATAAACAAGAATGTTCACTTGGCATGTTTCTTAAAAATCTGCAAACATATTATGGTATTTTTAAGCTTTAGAAGCAAAAAAATACTTAAAAACTTACATACAGCACCTTTAAACACACCTGATGAAACGAATCGAGTCCTTTAGGCTTGTTTGAGGTACAGTTAAGCAAGTTGAAGCAGGTTGGAACTAAACTGTGCAGGGCAGCGGCCCTCTGAATTCGACCCCCCTGTCTTAAAGTAAGGTTTAATGCGTGCAGAATAGACGGGGCTGGTGCACAACACCGATTCCATTCGTTACCGGATTCGTTGCTCTCGTCGAACTGCGGAAGCCGCTTGACGAGCTGCGGGAGACTCGCGTGAGGATCATCCTGGAAATTATCTTTCTCGAGCGCCTCTAGCTGTCTGCTCAAACGGCGCTGCCGCGTGGCGTTGTCCAACACCCGCCGCTGGCCCGGGTCCTGCGAGCGGACTGAGGAGGACAGACAGCATATAACGTTATGGACGACCGGACACACATGATCATAGATGGGGACTGGCAGAGGGATGAAAAGCTGGTCTGTTTACATGTGTAACAGCTAACAATGAGAAATAAACATTGCGATTCAGTATTTATATATACAGTTATCAACCAACCGTTTACAGAGGCGTATATAGAAAGCACACATACCAGCTATTTTCTTCTCCGCCATGCCCGGAAGTTTAAGATGATAACAACAACTCTTCTTCTACTAGGTAAACTGTACTGATTCTAAGTCTATGTGCACTGGCGACATCTAGCGAACTGCTCTGCAATGATCGCAGGGCTGGAACAGTCAGCGTAGGTGGCGCTGTCACAAACAATATATTTACTGTTGTATGCTGGGAATATAAAAACCGCAACCACAGCTTAAAACCCAAACTTAAGATCGATATTATCTATTATCAGAATGATCTATTTTAAGCCTCGGTCATGTCTCCGTCGCCTTAACTGAAGTAAAAAGGTGAAAAGGGCAATACAACTAAAGGAAATAGGCTATGTTATTAAATATAATGTATATTCTTTTACATTAATAACCAAATATAAATAAATAGCTTATTATTATTATTATTATTATTATTCCATATGCCTAATTATAAAATACCTTGCTTAGTAATTATACATGCAGGGCAAACTTGATCAATTATTTTTGGCACATTTGTAGGTTACTTACTAAATAAATTTATATGTAGGCTATTGCATAAGAAAAACAATAAAGTAACATGTCATAATCTATCAATAAATGACTTACAATTACTATAACTTACTGACTAGGCTGTTCTTAGAGGTTTATTTGCGTATGATAGTGAAAGTCAAGCTTGAACAAAATGAAAATGAAAGTAGCTGCACAGTAACTCATGATCCAGGACTGAAACATCAAGCAGCACAAACCTCTCTCTGCGTCTCAAGATGAAAACCAGTGAGTAACCTATTTCGTTTTACTTTAATTAACTTCCCCGAAAAATCGCAAATATACCACTGTAAAATGTATGCTAAGTATTAGCCTTGTGCGAATGTGTTTATGAGGAATGAAAGTGTATTACCGACTAGGAAAAAAAAAACTATTTAGAGCGTTCATCTCTCATGACCAAATTGATTAAAATATTAACCTAAAATTAGCTAGCTTAAAAAAAAGTACACTTTGTTTTACCGCGACAATCAAGTTGCTCAACTTGCTCTCCACAAGCTTGACCACAGCCCAGTGCTTCTGCAATGCAGGTAAAATATTAATCCATCCAGTGAGGGAGAGAGGCCATCTGTCCGCGATAGGGTACCGCCCAAAGCAAAAACAGTAACATTTCATTGTGCTACAAGCTGGTGGAGCAGGCGACAAGCGCCTTGTCACGAAACAAAAGTGACTGCAGCAACAGACAATGTTAGCAGAATTGGTCATGATGAGTATATCTTGACGCGACGTTTATTTTTCGAAATAAAAATATTCAGCAATAACACAAAGTCTTGCGTGTGTATTTAAAATATTTCAAACAAACACACACACGCACGCACGCACGCACACACACGCACGACATCTATTTAAAACAGTAGACGTAGTAGAAATAGTAAAACTGTTTTAATTACAGGTGTATTTAAAATAGTTTTCAGCTACTTATCTTGTGTTCAACAGAAGAAATACATTCGTAAACGTTCAGAACTAGAATGTTCAGTGTGAGTAACGAAATTGTAATTTTGGGCGAACTATCCCTTTAAGTAGCCTAGTTTCATTATTAGATTATTTTTGCACACAGCCCCTCCACTGTATTGTGTCAGAGTATGAACGTCTTAAGACATTTATTTATAATAACACTGTACTAAAACTTTGTGTGTGTAATAATAGTAAGACATTTTAAAGTGTTGTTTTCATGTGACCTTTTAAAAATGATGTATATTTCAAAACAGTTTATCTTTTTACTAATGTACACAGGCCAGACAATGGATAGGTTCATAGATGATTTCAAAAGAAATCTTCGCAAGGAAGTATCTGGCCTGACAGCCACTTCCATTGAGTATTGTGATTTCATACTGTATTTCTGCCTCATCATCTCTCGTGCTGGAACTGACATTGATGCTGCAATCAGGAATCTTAATGAAGTTGGAGGTTACATACAAAGTTTATTGCTGAAACTCACAATTAAATACAATATATTTACAGTTTTTTATGATCCAATTAACAGTGCATTTTTTAATTGCCTTGCAGCTGACAAAAAAGTCATCATGGCAGTGCTTTATCCCACAATTGACCCTGAGAAAACCATACAAGACACCAACAGTGCTATAACGAAAGAGAACATATATTTTGTGGACTTTCTGTTCAATGAGGACACAGGGTTCATGAATTGTCAGAAGAATAAAGATGCAATCAATAAACTTGCAAGGTACATCAAGTCCAAGGTAGGTCTGCTTAGCATCATGGCTATTGTCATGGCATTTTGTCAACTATAATTTATTAACAAAAATATAACAATGTTTTTCTCATTGG
>CAIGQW010054200.1:113883-137164 GCA_903798125.1 Danio choprae
CATTTGTCAAAATATCTTCTGAGTTTGACAGAATTTTCCGTTCTGGGTGAACTATCCCTTTACCTTTATTGACAGATGAGGTTATGTGCAAATCTATTTGGTGTATGCTGATTTCCAGAGAACAGAGCTTTGTGGAGAAGTGTGTATCTTTCACACTCTCTTTACAGTGTTTACAAGAACTGACCAAGAAAGTTTCCTGAGGCCTTAAGGTCTGGAAGTCAGTTGTGTAAACAGAGATGGGGATGACAAAGCATTCACTGGAGTACACAGGCAGCACTAACGGCTCAGAAATAAGCAGACTGACCAAGGCCATCGTGTTTTATAGAGGGAAAGTACTGTATCTCCCAGCTCCAAACATGCCTGCAGCTGAAGTGAGAGTAGATCTGCACTACACATGCTTGCTCTGAGTAAACCCCTCTGCTGGAAACAACAGAATACAGTGGCGTGAAAAAGTGTTTGCCCCCCCCCCCCCCCCCAACTGATTTATTATACACGTTTGTCACACTTTAATGTTTTAGATCATCAAACTAATATAAATATTAGTCAAAAATAGCACATCATGCAGTTTTGAAATGAAGGTTTTTATTATTTAGGGAAAACAAAATGGAAAACTGGGCCTCACGGTGGCGCAGTGGGTAGCACGTTCGCCTCACAGCAAGAAGGTCGCTGGTTCAAGCCTCGGCTGGGTCAGTTGGCATTTCTGTGTGGAGTTTGCATGTTCTCCATGTGTTGGCGTGGGTTTCCTCCGGGTGCTCCGGTTTCCCCCACAGTCCAAACACATGCGCTATAGGGGAATTGGATAAGCTAAATTGTCAGTAGTGTATGTGTGTGAATGAGAGTGTGTGGATGTTTCCCAGGGATTGGTTTCAGCTGGAAGGGCATCCGCTGCGTAAAACATATGCTGGATAAGTTGGCGGTTCATTCCGCTGTGGCGACCCCAGATTAATAAAGGGACTAAGCCGAAATAAAAATGAATAAATGAATGAAAATGCAAAACTGCATAGCCATGTGAGAAAAAGTGTTTGCCCCCTAAATGTTCTACCTGGCCAGGCCACCCTTAGCAGCAACAACAACTGCAATCAAGTGTTTTCGATAACTTGCAATGAGTCTCTTACAGCGCTGTGGAGGAATTTTGGCCCGCTCATATTTGCAGAATTGTTGTAATTCAGCCCCATTGGAAGGTTTCCGAGCATGAGCTGCCATTTTAAGGTCAGCATCTCAATTGGATTCAGCTCAGGATTTTGACTAGGCCACTCTAAAGTCTTCATTTTGTTTTTCTTCAGCCATTCAGAAGAACAATTGTGTTTAATTTCTTAACGTTTTGTGGCAAGTCGCTGTGTAATAAGCAGGATAAAGTACATCCAGGCGGTTGTTTTCACAGGATCAACCCTACAACAGCTGCTAATAAATGTGTCGTGCTTTATTCTGCGATAACAGCTGCCTGGATGTAAATGCACTTTATCCCTTACATAAGACGCACAGTAAAATGCACATACAGTATATTCATAGCAGAAAATATTCTGAAGGCCGTCACATTTTGGTGAAAGGCATCAAATATTCTGGTGGTGGCTAGCTTCTTTCTTTTATTTATTGCTTGCGGGGAAAGAGTTAAGAAGCCTGGCAGGACTCCAGTAAGTTATGTTTGAGTCTATCAGTGCTGCTCTTCTCAACAGGGTTCTTTTCTCTGAAATCCATTACATGCAAAGCAGGAAAGCAGATATGTTGTGGCATTCCCTTTGAAGAAATGTTAATGTCCACCTAAGGACTTAGACTGCACACTTATTATATTCATAAGATTTTTTAGACATGAAGTGAACGCAGCCAGCTAGCGTTTTAAGTGTAAATAAAGGTGATAAGCAGTTCCTGTACAGCTTGGCTGGGAGTTTATGAACATTAGCTGTCACAGCTTGCTCTGTTTTTCTTTTTTATTTATCTTTCTTTTTCCTCTTTTTTAGCAGACTTGGTCACAGGCCCAATTTGGATCCAGCAGAGCAGTGATCTCATTTTCGTTTCGCTGTCACCTTTCCCTTACTCTGTACTCTCTCTCTCTCTCTCTCTCTCTCACTCACTCACTCACTCACTCACTCACTCTCTCTCTCACTCACTCACTCACTCACTCACTCTCACTCTCTCACTCACTCACTCACTCACTCACTCACTCTCTCTCTCACACTCTCTCTCTCTCTCTCTCTCTCTCTCTCTCTCTCTCTCTCTCTCTCTTTTCCATGCAACACTTTGTTCTTTTTTTCTCCTCTTTTGCGTGACCTTGAAACCAGATGAGAAACAGTGTTTGATGCATTATACTGTGAGGCTCCAGCATTACCTCATGAAAACCCATTCATCTCTTGTGTGTCTTTCCAAGGTATTCTTATGTGGATACAGACATTTTTCAAATATTTCCCTTCCTTTTACATTTAAAGGTATGTAACATCAGAACAGCTCAGAACATTAAAGCAGCACATTTGTCCCCAGGACAGTGTGTTGCGAGCCCTGAAATTGTCATTACCCTGCTGAAGAAAAAAAAAGTGAAATAATAAGAGCATATTCTGCTTTCCTGCAGAGCTGGTGGTGTTTTATTAATGATTTAAGAAGGGTTCGGGGCACTTTTGAGGTGGTCAGGAAAGTTCAATTGTTTTTAAAGGAGATTTAAACAGTGCTCTGGTGGTCACGCTCATATTTTGGTTGTTTTACTGTAAGTTTTGGACTTTCTTCTGGTGGTCCAATGGGTTGGTTTGATGGTTTAAGACCAGGCTGATCTGTTTAATTACTTTAAGAGAGATTTGATTATTTTTCAGGTGGTCAGTTCAGTTCTGGAAACTTCATTTGGCCAGATTGGTTGGTTTGGTGGTTTAAAAGAGGCTTTGGGCACTTTTCAGATTGTCAGACTTGTCGGTTTTGTGGGTTTTAGACATTTTTCAGACTGGTTTGTTAGTAGGGTTTCTAGAGACCACCAGAAACCCAGTTTAAAAAAAGTTAGAGACCAGCCTAAACCCTACCCTGACCATATATGAAGCTTTTTCCTCCACTTTAATTTGACTTTGTAGGTGCTCAGGCCAGTTGTTCAGTAGTTTTGGAAACTTTAATGTGGCCAGATTGGTCGGTTTGGTGATTTTAGAGTGGTTTTGAGTACTTTTCTGGTGTCAGTCTTGAGGAGTTTTTATTGTTAGAATGGTTTTGGACACTTTTTAGTGGTCTGACTGCTAGGTTGGATGGTTTAAGACTTGTTTTGGAGATTTTTCAGTAGGCCATGCTGATATGTTTGTTAGTTTTAGGAGAGATTTGATTACTTTTTCAGATGGTGAGTTCCGTTTTATGGCTTTAGTAGAGTAGTGTTAGACACCTCTCAGATGGTCAGGCTGAACATTTTGGCCATTATAGTGGAATGTGGGACTCTTTTTAGGCATTCAAACCAATTGCTTGAGTGGTTTTGGAAACTTATCACATGGTCAGATTGGTTAGTTTAGTAGTTTCAGAGTGGTTTGGAGCACTTTTCAGGTGGTCCGACTGTACATTTTTGTGTTTTGAGACCTTGCCAGGTGTGCAGAAAATTTATTTAGTGGTTCTGGAAACTTTTCACATGGTCAGGTTGGTTGGTTTGGTTGTTTTAAAGTGGCTTTAGGCCACTTTTTTGGTGGTCAGACTTGTCAGTTTTGTGGTTTGGAATTATTTCAGAGTAGTTTGTTTGTAGGGTTTCTAGAGACCATCAGAAACCCTACAGAAAAAGTTAGACCAGCCCAAACCCTACTTATACCATATATGAAGCTTTTTCTCCACTGTAATTAGAGTTTTTAGGTGTTTAGACCAGTTGTTCAGCAGTTCTGGAAACATTTCATGTGGCCACATTTTTTTTGAGTGGTTTTGGACACTTTTCAGGTGTTCAGACTGATCCGTTTAGTGGTTTTGGACATTTTTTCATCTCTGACTGATCTGTTTGCAGGAATTAGAAGGTTTCTGAAGACCAGCATGGCCAGCATTTTCTCCTTCAGTATGATTTCTCTCTCTGTATCCATATACATGTACCTTTTATTCCAAATGTCCCCACAAGCATAGCAATACCAGTCATTTTGGGGACATTTTTTTTGGTCCCCATGAGGAAATCGGCTCATAAATCAGACAGAATGAAGTATTTTGCAAAAGTAAAAATGCAGATTGTTCGCTGTGAGGTCTGGATTTAGGGGCAGGGGGAGAGAATATACAGTCTTTACAGTAGGAACATCATTATACAGAGGGAGCCTATAAAGATATCTGTACAAGTGTGTTTGTGTGTGTGTGTGTAACTGATGATGTCTCCTGTTTTTAGGTTTGCCTGACCTGGTTCCTGACCCGAATTACGTCCAGGCCTCCACATACGTCCAGAGAACCCATATGTACTCCTTACGCTGTGCTGCAGAGGAGAAATGTTTGGCCAGGTGAGAAATCTCAACACTACATCCTTTATTCTTCTGTTTATCACCAAACAAAGCCAGACAGACTGTATTTACACAGTAACCCTCACAACTGTTTACACCCGTGCCTGCAATAACACTGCAATCAGCCAATGATGCAGGCTGACAGATGCAGAAGTTTGGGTGGGGTCACATCATATAAATTCCAGCCTGCTGTTATGAGCTCATCTCATATACAGTAAAAAAACTATTAAATGCATCACCATTTTTCTCAGAAAATGTATTTCTAAAGGTGCTGTTGACTTGAAATTTGTTTTGACATAATAAATATACACAATACACACATATATATTAAGTATATATAAATACACACATGCATGCATATATATTTGAGAAAACGCTTATTTATATTTAGATATAAAGTATACATGTATATGATACAAATGATACGAAAAGGCTTGTATAGTTGTTTGTATAGTTTTGTTTTTATGAATGTGTGTTTCACATATATGTATTTATATATATATATAGTGTGTGATACACATATATATATTCATTCATTCATTTTCATTTCGGCTTAGTCCCTTTATTAATCTGGGGTCGCCACAGCGGAATGAACCGCCAACTTATCCAGCATATGTTTTACGCAGCGGATGCCCTTCCAGCTGCAACCCATCACTGGGAAACATCCACACACACTCATTCACACACATACACTGCAGACAATTTAGCTTACCCAATTCACCTATAGCGCATGTGTTTGGACTTGTGGGGGAAACCGGAGCACCCGGAGGAAACCCACACCAACAGGGGGAGAACATGCAAATTCCACGCAGAAATGCCAACTGACCCAGCCGAGGCTCGAACCAGCGACCTTCTTGCTGTGAGGCGATTGTGCTACCCACTGTGCCACCGTGAGGCCCACACATATATATAATACACACATATATTATGTCTAAACAAACTTTTATTTTGGATGTGATTAATCACTATGAAAGAGTGTGTTTTCTACAGGTGGTTTGTCAAGCCCACTCACCTGTGTGAGGCACACAATGTTTTGAGGTTGTGGTGTGCTGTTTTCATGACTCCTGCCTTGTTTTTTCCCTCCTCAGCTCTGCCTATAATGCTGAGACCACAGACTATAGTGTTCGGGTTCTGCTGCGTTTCCCTCAACGGGTGAAGAACCAGGGCACGGCAGATTTCATGCCCAACCGGCCGCGACACACCTGGGAGTGGCACAGCTGCCATCAGTGAGTCCGGATCTACTATACAGCACATATTATAGATGTTAAAACACTAACCCGTCCAAACTAGCCCACATACAGCTGAAGACTAACTTATATCAATATTATTAGCCCTCTAAGACTTTTTTTCTGATCCACTTCTGAAAATTCAGTTCTACAGTTTAACCAATTGACTTTTATTGACACTTAAGTAGTATATATGTATATTCATCAGTTTTCCTTCGGCTTAGTCCCTTATTTATTAGAGGTCGCCACAGCGGAATGAACCACCAACTATTCCAGCATATGTTTTACACAGCGGATGTCCTTTCAGCCACAACCCAGTACTAGGAAACACCCATACACACTCATTCACACACACACACACACACACACACACTCATACACTACGGGCAATTTAGTTCATCAATTCCCCTATAGCGCATGTGTTTGGACTGTGGGGGAAACCGGAGCACCCGGAGGAAACCCACACCAACACGGGGAGAACATGCAAACTCCACACAGAAATGCCAACTGACCTAGTCGGGACTCGAACCAGTGACCTTCTTGCTGTGAGTTGACAGTTCTAACCACTGAGCCATTGTGCCACCATATATACACATATATATATATTCATTCATTCATTTTCATTTCGGCTTAGTCCCTTTATCAATCTGGGGTCGCCACAGCAGAATGAACCACCAACTTATCCAGCATATGTTTTTTTACGCAGCGGATGCCCTTCCAGCTGCAACCCATCCCTGGGAAACATCCATACACACCCATTCACACTCATACACTACGGACAATTTAGCTTACCCAATTCCCCCTATAGCGCATGTCTTTGAACTGTGGGGGAAACCGGAGCACCCGGAGGAAACCCACACCAACACAGGGAGAACATGCAAACTCCACACAGAAACGTCAACTGACCCAGCCGAGACTCGAACCAGCGACCTTCTTGCTGTGAGGCGAACGTGCTACTCACTGCGCCACTGTGAGGCCCACATATATATATCATATTATATATATATATATATATATATATAAACAAAATATAAAAACATAAATATTGTGTAATATTGTTACAATTTATTTCTCCAGTCTTCAGAAATAATACAGGTCAGTTTTGATGGCCAAAGCAGCTTTTCTGATCTGATTATTTTTTATTAGAGATGCTTCCAGATGTATGTTGTTTAGCGGCTTCACTGATGTGCAGTATGTAGAGTACCATCAGCAGCATCTCCTGCCTTGCACTGGAGTTTTGTTGAGATTTATTTTTTTATTGCCACTGAGTTTATAACCAGATTATGAACGCAGTGTGAATATGTGAAGTATTGAGCACTTGAACACCTCTGTGATGTTATTAGAGAGCTCAGCTGTGATCATCTCTTTAATTTAACCTCAATCTGATGCCATGCGTACGCTCAGAAATAAAGGCACAGGAGCTGCTTTCAGAAGCTTTACACTTGAAGATTAAGCTAGGTGAAATAATAATGACAACATTACTCTGTTTCCCTCATTGGCAGATTATTTTGCTTGCTTTAAGGAAAAACTCACTTCATTTTAACTCATTTATTTCCCTTCAGCTTCAGTCTCTATTTCAACCCTCAGTAAGAAAAGCATGTTTGCAGTGGTGACAGCTCTTGTATGTTTATTTCTGAGAGTTTCCAGCAGAAACATGCAGAAGAAGAGATGTGTGGCCATGAAGAAGCTGATGTGTATTTGCTCACACACATGCATCTCCGCTATGAGATATTTGATATGAAGTAGAGATTAAGCGTGTCCTTGGCGGAGCTGAAAACACACACAGCTCCCAGAGGAGAAACACTTATTTATTGACATGCATGTATGCGGGACTCAAGCTTAGAAATTCGCTGCTTTATTCTCTCCATCGTTTCCTGATAATACCGGAAATGTACAAATATTACAAACTACGACTAAGGTTTGATTACAATTGTTATTAATAATTGCACACACACGGGTGTGATGATTAGGCAGCTATTATTCATTCATTCACTTATTTTCTTTTTGGCTTAGTCCCTTTATTAATCAGGGGTCGCCACAGCGGAATGAACCACCAACTATTCCAGCATATGTTTTACACAGCGGATGCCCTTCCAGCTGCAACCCATCACTGGGAAACATCCATACACACTCATTCACACACATACACTACGGACAATTTAGCTTACCCAATTCACCTATAGCGCATGTGTTTGGACTGTGGGGGAAACCGGAGCACCCGGAGGAAACCCACGCCAACACCGGGAGAACATGCACACTCCACACAGAAACGCCAACTGACCCAGCCGAGGCTCGATCCAGCGACCTTCTTGCTGTGATAAATTAAAGTAAAAATACCAAACTTTTGATTTGAAAAAATTAGGCAAGTCATTGTATAACAGTGGTTTGTTCTGGAGACAATCCAACACTAATATTGCTGAAGGGGGCGAATAATATTGACCTTAAAATGGCTTCAAAACAATGAAGAACTGCTTTTATTCTAGCCCAAATAAAACTAATAAGACTTTCTCCAGAAGAACAAATATTATAGGAAATACTGTGAGAAATTCCTGAATCTGTTCAACATCATCTGGGAAATATTGGAAAAAGAAAAAGAAATCCACAGGAGGGAGAATAATTCTGACTTCAACTCTCTTGTCTCCATCAGGCATTACCACAGTATGGACGAGTTCAGTCACTATGATCTGCTGGAGGTCAGCAGTGGCCGAAAAGTGGCAGAGGGACACAAAGCCAGTTTCTGTTTGGAGGACACGACCTGCGACTTCGGCCATCTGAAGAGATACGCCTGCACTGCACACACACAGGTCACTATCATCTGCTGCTGCTACTCGCAATTACACTGTGTTATTTATACCAGGGGTCTGCAACCTTGTTCATAGCACAGACTGGTGTTCGTATTAAAGGGGAGCTATTCTGACCCTTTTTACAAGGTGTGTCTAGAGTGTGTAGTGAAGTTTCAGCTCAAAACAGCACACCAATATTGTTTTTATAAGTCTATAAACTGACCCTTTTAGGCTTTGATCCTAATTGTGGCGTTTTGGTGACTGTCGCTTTAAATTCAAATGAGATTGTGCTCTTTTAAGAAGAGGGCGGAGCTACAGATGCATATGCATGAGCATAGTGACAGATGTAAATCAGCAGTGTGTGTGTTGTGAGTGCTGGTCAGGTGTGCATGTTGTGGTTGGTCAGTGTGTGTGTTGTCAGTGCTGGTCAGGTGTGTGTGTTGTGGTTGGTCAGTGTGTGCTTCATGCTTCTGTCAGTCTATGGAGACTCCTGTCGCTGTTCATCTAAAACTCCGCATGTATAATCCTCTTAGTCTTAGCTGACATTATCTTCAGCAGCTCAAACACTCGTATGGCTAACGGACAGACGGCTGCTTCTCGCTCAGGGCTGCTGTTTATGCTAATGAGGGAGACTAGTGGGCGGGGCTTTCCCCCTCTGATGACACGTACAAAGGGAGAATGTCAATCAAAGTGTCTCTGCATCAAGTCTGATTATAACAAACACAATTAATTCATGTTTATCATCAGAGGCTGGAGATATTCACACACTGCTGACACACTACCTTTCATGAAAGTGATTTTTGCATACTAGGTCGCCTTTAATGATTTTTTCATGGGATTCTGGTTGGTATGTGCATGAAATTACATCTATATCACAAATGCATGCAACAACTATACAAACTATACAACAAACTCACCGTAATAGTGAGAGAAGTTTGTTTCCCACTCATGCTTATAAAGACGTGCCCTCGTGGAAAATATTTAGAAATAATATGCACCAATATGGATATTGCTTCTTAAAAGGGAAACTCACACTAAAGTGGGATCTCATATAGAGTTATTTTGCATTCTTGCAGTCCGATAGACACTCTGAGGACAATTATTATTATTATATTCATTCATTCATTCATTCATTCATTTTCTTTTCAGCTTAGTCCCTTTATTAATCAGGGGTCACCACAGCGGAATGAACCGCCAACTTATTTAGCATATGTTTTACACAGCGGATGCCCTTCCAGCTGCAACCCATTACTGGGAAACACCCATACACACTCATTCACACACACACACATATACACTACGGCCAATTTAGTTAATCAATTCCCCTATAGCGCATGTGTTTGGACTGTGGGGGAAACCGGAGCACCCGGAGGAAACCCACACCAACACGGGGAGAACATGCAAACTCCACACAGAAACGCCAACTGACCCAGCCGGGACTCAAACCAGCGACCTTCTTTCTGTGAAGCCACAGTGCTAACCACTGAGCCACTTATTATATCACATTATTATACAACGATTTTTACAATTATTTTTACGCTTATTTGTAGGCGTAAACAGGGGTTTGCTCTGTCTTTATGCTTTAAAAAAATAATCCAAGCATCATTAGCCATTGTTTTTGTATTATACTAAACATTTTCATTGGTTTTAATCCTCCAGGGTCTCAGTCCGGGTTGCTACGACACATACAATGCAGATATCGATTGCCAATGGATTGACATCACTGATGTTCAGCCAGGAAACTATATACTCAAGGTAACATTCTCAAACATTTACACTGCTTCTTCTGTTTTACCCTGCATGGCACTTGCAGAGGCGGTTTTCATTAACTCCAAAGAGAGAAATATCAGTCGCACTTTACAATAAGCTTTCATTAGCCAATATAATTACCATCATGAACTATATATGAACAATACTTGCACATGTATGATTTATCAATCATAGTTCAACATTCACTAATGCATTATTATCATCCAAATTCACGCTTGTTAACATGAACAACTGTATTTTCATTAAATAACATGAACAAATACTGTAATAAATGCCTTGTTCATTGTTCATTCGTGTTAGTAGATGCATTAAGTAACATTAACACTAATACAACCTTACTATAAAGTGTAAGCGAGATATCTAAGACACGCAAACAGAAAACGACACGTCTCACTAAAGTTTTGCCAGGCTTGTTGTATTTTGATGCGCATTAAACACTGTTCTGTGTGATATTGATGATGTTGAGTAATGAGCTGGGCTTTCTCCCGCTGCGAACCGTACACCCTGTGCTCATAAATAAGACAGATACAGGCATGCCTCGTTGTTTCTTCAAGCACATCCTAGACTCTCACTTTCTGACCCGTAGCAAAACAACAGCAAAATAGCTGAAGCACAGCAGTGTTAAAAGAGGTCACCGCTACCTTCTGCTCCGGGGATAAACTCAGATATCTTCTCATAGCCTTGCTGGAGAGTTGAATTTGGAGCTGGATTTGCTGGCACAATGTACACTGCAAATATTGTTCATCTCATTTCTAGTCTAAATATCTAAAAAGTCTTAAATCAAGAAGCATTTTACAGATGATCAAAGCATATGTTCTTGGTTTAAGAAATAATATGCCAAAATTAAATGAGTTTTTCCTTAAAACAAGCTAAATAATCTGCCAATGGGGTAAAGCAAAATTAAGTGAAGTTTATTTATGAACTAATTTGGAGAGGATCACATGCTTATGATTGCTGCGGCTGGTCCTGCATTATCCAATCCATGATTCACCAATCAGACGATTCCTGAGTCACTATAAATACCCTAAGCTCCATATCACAGCCATCTTTGTTTTGAAGAATCCCCCCTTCCACCCCTACTCCTCCTTTCCTAGATGGGTGGCACGGTGGCCCAGTGGTTAGCACTGTTGCCTCACAGCAAGAACGTCACTGCTTCTAGTCCTTACCAAGCCAGCCGACGTCTCTGTGTGGAGTTTACACGTTCTCCTCGTGCTCACGTGGGTTTCCGCCGGGTTCCCCGGTTTCCTCCCACCGTCCATACTAATCCATATCAGCATCACAGACGTGCTCCTAGTAAGTAGTCATCTCAAGAGCAATCACTATCTGTTCATTAGCTACTACAGCAGGGGAGTTCTCCAGATCTATGAGAACTCATGTGATTTCGGTTCAACAAACTGGATAACTGGACTAACCAGTGGACTGATCTCAATCACAGCATCTCACGTGTTGTTTTAGTGCTTCTGAAATGCCCGAGGCAAAGTTTATCATCAAAATAATCCAGTTTAATGACTCCCAGAACTGACTCACAAGACACCAGGAATCTGAACATAAGATCACATGGCCAGTGTTTGCTCCTGCGTGTGTTGTCTGCTGTTTTAAAGCACAAATACAATCAGCCAGATGACTTCAATGCCTCTATTTGGTATGAATTCATTAATTTAGATTGATCATACAGAAAATATAATAACCAAATGAAAGGTCAGTAGTGAATAAGCAAGCGAAAACATGATTAGGATCAAAAACATAAGCCATGGTTAGGATTAAAAGCATATAGATAAATACAATAGAGCCAAAATAAAAGTGATGCTTTTCCAGGGAGTCTAACAGTATTCATATACAAAAATTGAATAAATAAATGTAAAATAATCCTGTATACAGTTTTAATTGAATAAATAAACCACACTGAACTGAACTAAACTGAACTTCAACTCTGAAATCTGAACATTACTAGAACATGTTAAGCTGCTTTGGGACAATCTACATTGTAAAAAGCTCTATATAAATACACTTGAATTGAATTGAATTGAAAATAATTCAATATACTTTATTAGTTACAAACTGTACAGTTTCTTGTGCCTGAATACAAAGACACAGGGCTTAAAAACACAGACAGATAATAAACTTTCATTCTAAAACTTTCGTGCACATTGCGATATCGATGCTGAAATGATATATTGTGCAGTCCTACTTAAAATCATGGAATTGAAATGTTGCTTCAAGTTCGTGTGAGCTACAACATGTAGAGGGGCACTTACTATTTCACAAACGAAAAAGGATCATTTTTGTGTATATTTTTGGATGAAAACTAAATTATTGAATTTATACCACCTTCAACCATCAATGCTGTCCACAATAAGATATATATGGCATGGGGTGCACTTACTTTTGCACTTACCTTTTCACAGATGACAGGCACATTTCTGCACAACTATTTGTTGAAAAACTACTTTTTATTATTGAACTTATACCACCTTTAACCATCGATTCTGTCAAAGATATTAGCACATATATATTTCATGGGGTGCACTTACTTTTGCACAGACGACAGGAGAATTTCTGCACATATTTGTTGAAAACAAGTGTTTTCATTATTGATTTTATACCACCTACAACCATCAATACCATCCACAATATGACCACATATACATTTCATGGATTGCATTTACTTTTTCACAGCAATGAATGTCTGAATTCTCTTTACATTCCAGCTCCAGGTTAATCCAAAGTACTTGGTGCATGAGTCGGACTTCACCAACAATATAGTCAGGTGCAATATCCACTACACGGGGCGCTACGCCAAGACCACAAACTGCAAAATCTCCCAGTGAGTACCAATCACTTTGCTAGATGATAATTGGCAGACATCAGCAATAAAGGCTATTATTGGTCTTTCTTCTGCTCTTACAGGTCATGATGTGTCAGATGTGGATGAATGTCCATGTAAGCGCTGTTCTATTGCAATGTGAATGGAATTCCTGATGCCGCTGTGATCGTTTATTGTTTTTGTCCTGGCTCCCATTCATGTGCTGTTCTTGTGAACCTGGGTTCAGCTCTCGCCAAGAAGAACAAGCACACACACACACACACACACACACACACACACACACGCACACGCACACGCACACAGACACACAGACACACAGACACACACCCACACTCACAGCAAACAGCAGAGCAATGTCTATTTTCTTTCCAGGCACCCCATTAACCCTGCTTTTTCATAAAAACACACACTCGCTGCCCTCAATTAAGTCTAATTCCTGCACTTTTTAAGTGGGTTTCATTGCTGGAATGCAAAGTGAGAGCGGGTACGGCACTATTGACCTGCAGTTGTGTAATTTAGATCAGGAAAATCAGCAACTGGAAACAATGCTCTTTTTTTCAAGTCTCTCTCTTTGTCTATGGCACTGAATTAAGGCCTACTGAAGCAGTTATGTCAGTCATCATCCAGCTAACTAAGTAAAAATGCTTTTAGTTTAAATGAAAGGCTTGGGAAAAATAAATGGCTTTGGGATTAAAGCACACTGAAAAAAAAAGCTATAAGCTTTACTCATACCATGTCCAAATATGCTAACTTTCTTAAAACGTGTCAGCAGAATGGTAAAACATGTTAGCAATGCGTCGAAAACATGCTAGCAATTTGACAAAACTGCTTGCACTAATATGTTATGACTAACTAAACAGGCCGGCAATGTGTTAAAACATGTTAGCAGATAAAGTTTGATAACATCTTGTCATGCTAAAAACATGCTAGCAGAGGGTTAAAACATGATAATGAACAAAACATGCAAACTACTCCATTAAGCCTATTAGCAACAACTTAAAACATGTTAGCAGAGTGCTAAAACATGTTAGCAAAATGAGAAGATATGCCAATTTCCTAATATATATATATATATATGAAATATAATTTCCTAACTTTCATCACTTAGCAATATGTTAAAATGAGTTATCAACCTGAAATTTGCTAGCTCCCTACTTTATTAAAACCTGTTAGCATCTACCAACCATTAATAACTGCATAAAACAGATTAGCAATGTGTTCAAACATGTTATTAACTTGAAAGAGAAGTCAAAGTGTGCTAACATTCTTATAAAAACATTAGCACCTTGTTAAACATGCTAGTAACTTGACAAACTGAGAAAAAAAGACGTTAGCTTACATAAAACATGTTAGCAGAGTGCTAAAACATGTTAGCAATATGAAAAATATGCCAACAATTTCCTAAAATGTATGAATGACTTCCTAACTTCCATCACTTAGCATTGTGTTAAAATTAGTTATCAACTTGAAATTTTGCTAGCTCACTGTCAAAACATCACTTTATTAAAACATGTTAGCATCTCCCAACTATTTATAACTGCTTAAAATGGTTTAGCAATGTGTTCAAACATGTTAGTAACATGAAAGAGAAGTCAAAGTGTGCTAGTAAAAACATTAGCACCTTGTTAAACATGCTAGTAACTTGACAAAACTGCGAGAAAAAAAAAGATGTTAGCTTACATAAAACATGTTAGAAGTTAAACATTCTAACAAGCTACCTACATGAGCAACAGCTTACTGACATTTGGTAGCATCTTTTCAAGACATGCTAACTTAAATGTTGCAATATGATAAAACATGTCAATAATATTGTTAAACATGCTAATGATGTGCTAAAACATGTTAACTCACTCTTAAAACATGATCACTTTCTAAAACCTGTTAGCTGAGTGCTAATACATGTACCCTACTGGTTTTAACATGCTATCATTCCAGAAGCATGTCAACAACTTCCTAAACATGCTAGCAATAAGCTAACATGTGCAATAAGCTAACAGATGCTAATCTAAGTAAAGGCTAAGTGGGGTAGTTTTTTTGTGTGAACTCTCCCTTTAACTCCATTATCCTTCAGTGTTACCACATGCCCATATGAAAAAACAATACTATAGTAATTTATAGTAAATACTACAGTGTTTGAATTATACTATAGTGAAGTACTTTAATATGTTGTGGGAATTATATTGTTGCTATGGTAACATAGCGACTATGGTAATTGATCTGTTGTGGTGATTATACAGTTGCTATGGCAGCACAACAACTTTAGTAGTTGATCTGTTCTGATGATTCTACAGTTGCTATGGTAACACAATGACTACAGTAATTAATCTGATGTGGTGATTCTACAGCTGCTATGGTAACACAACGACTATAGTAACTAATCTGTCGTGGTGATTCTACAGCTGCTATGGTAACACAACGACTATAGTAACTAATCTGTCGAGGTGATTCTACAGTTGCTATGGTAACACAACGACTATAGTAACTAATCTGTCGTGGTGATTCTACAGCTGCTATGGTAACACAACGACTAAAGTAATTGATCTGTTGTGGTGATTCTACAGTTGCTATGGTAACTGTACAACTATAGTAATTGATCTGTTGTGGTGATTCTACAGTTGCTATGGTAACTAAACAACTGTAGTAATTGATCTGCTGTGGTGATTCTACAGTTGCTATGGTAACACAACAGCTATAGTAATATAAACAAATGACCGAATACTGTAGTTTTCTACAACTAGAAGGTACATTATACTACAACCCACCAAAGTTTACTGTAATAAAAACTAAAGTATACTTATTCAAGTTCATTATAGTTATTACTACACTATGCTGGAGCATTCATTAAAGAGTTGTAAATAATACACAGTATAATACACTTTACTATAGTATGGCTCAAAAACACTATATGATTTACTATAAATGCATGTTGTTGTTTTTTCATGCGCAAAGAATAGCTTTTATAATTACTATATTAATTGTACTAACAGGAAGGTCACATTTTTATTTTCTGTCGCTGTAAGCAATATTTACATTTGCATTTGTCTTTCGTCCAAAGCATTTTACATCACATTAATGACAATTTCAACCAGTTCTTGTATTCCCTGCAAGTAAAACCCACTCCGTTTGAGCTGTTATGATGTAATATTGAGTTCTGATCCAATCTAACACCGAACCCGGGATTATTCCTTCTGTTGTGAGATAAGTACTGTGTGAACACTGACGTCCATGTTGGAACGCATCTATATTTTCTTTATCCACCAACACCGGTCAGCTGCCACAGGTTTACGCTTCATATCACCCAGTTAACCCACCGATGCATGACTTTAGCTAGGTAAAATGGCTTTATTTTATCAATGTAATCATACCAAGTGTTCTTATGTACTGTGCTGGAGGGAAATGCTGCACTTGCTGTGTTACGCTCCAGAAACTCACTGCAAAAATGCTGTTTTAAATGAAGAGTTTTTGTCTTGTTTCTAGTCCAAACATCTACAAGTGCTTAAATCAAGAAGCATTTTCTAGACGAGCGAGTTATTTTTGGACATAATGGGTCAAAATTAAATGAGCTTTTCCTTAAAATAAGTAGAATAATGACGTAAGCAAAATAAACTAGTTTTGCTTTGAAATAGGGCCTCACGGTGGCGCAGTGGGTAGCACGATCGCCTCACAGCAAGAAGGTCGCTGGTTCGAGCCTCGACTGGGTCAGTTGGCGTTTCTGTGTGGAGTTTGCATGTTCTCCCCGTGTTGGTGTGGGTTTCCTCCGGGTGCTCCGGTTTCCCCCACAAGTCCAAAGACATGCAGTTTAGGTGAATTGGGTAAGCTAAACTGTCCGTAGTGTGTGTATGTGTGTGTGTGTGTGTGTGTGTGAATGAGTGTGTATGGATGTTTCCCAGTGACGGGTTGCAGCTGGAAGGGCATCCGCTGCGTAAAACATATGCTGGATAAGCATTCATTCATCATTTATTTTCTTTCCGGCTTAGTACCTTTATTCATCAGGGGTCGCCACAGCAGAATGAACCGCCATTCACTTAATTTTGACTCATTATTTTCTAAAATAATTTGCTCGTCTGGAAAATGCCTCTTGATTTAAGATATTTGGACTAGAAACAAAAGAAAAGCATTTTTTCCCTGTGCTCTTATATCTGAAACTGAGGTTAATGTCTTGATTTGTTTAATGGGGAAACAGATTTAGACGATACTACTGTTGCAAAGCTAACATTGCATAACTTGATGTTACTGACGATCGTAATACCATCCTACCTCGTAAAGAGAGAAAAATACAGCTCCTTATTACACTACACTTGAAGAGCCGGCCGGACATGACAAACATCCGCCTGCATATATTGGGGATTCTAGAATTGCGGGTACATTTTGCATCTGTACATTGTACTTTATTTTCCTTCCTTCAGCTTAGTCCCTTATTTATCAGGGGTCGCCACAGTGGAATGAACCGCCAACTATTCCAGCATATGTTTTACACAGCGGATGCCCACCCAGTACTGGGAAACACCCATACACTCTCACATTCACACACACACTCATTCACTACGGCCAGTTTAGTTTATTCAATTTTACTGTAACTATGAATGTGTTGTACACTACGACAAATGAATAGAGCATGCTTGACATGTACCCGCAATTCTCATACGAATCACATGCCGCGATATCAATAAATGCATACGAAACATGTAGCTTTCTGCGAGGCTAGTCTAGTGGGATATGTGTAATGTTGTTGATGAAACGCATGTTTTGATGCATTCGCCCTGAAATCAATCCCTGTTTGTTTATTTCATGCTCCAATCTGGGAACAATGTTTTTTTCTCTATTATCCAGATCCAGATGTAATGCAGAACAGACCTTGTTTTATCGTATCTCTTTATACCCTGTATAAATGATTATTGTAACGTTGTTTATAGTCGACGGTTAATTTGCATCTGGTTGTGATCTGGCTTTGTGGTTCAGCGCAGGTGCACGTATCAATCATTGTGGCTTTTTTTATTGTCTGTGCTCCGAATCATCTGTCTAAGAGTTCATACTGGATCTTTTAATAAAGACTGAAGTGTATACCGGCTCCTTAAAGTGTCCTTTGAGTGTTTTATTTCGAGTTCAGACTATCTAATGTCAATTAAAGTGGTTGGAAAATAAATAGTTTCTCCAAACGCTCATCAAAGTGTGAAGGTTTCCCATCTGTGTTCGCACTTTACTGAACCGCCAGCAGTTTTGGTGCAGTGAAACAGCATTTTGATTAAGAATTAAGCCAGTAGTAGGAACCCTTGGTGTCACTTCACTTAAAGGGGCGTTTATAAGACTGCTATGAAGCCTTTATAATGTGAATGAGATTTTATGCATGCTTATGACAACTGTCTAGGCATTGGGTTTAGGTTTTGGGTTGGATTAGTCATGCAGAATAAGATCATACTTTATAGCTACTAATGAACAGTTCATATCTTAGCAATATGCAGGTAATAAGCCAATAGTTAATAATATGAATAGTGAGCTAAGCTTAAGTTAAGAACCACTTGAGTGTGAACTTTTGGAGTGTGCTCTTGGTGACACAGTGGTTAGCACTGTGGCCTCACAGCAAGAAGGTCGCTGGTTCGAGTCCCGGCTGGGTCAGTTGGCGTTTCTGTGTGGAGTTTGCATGTTCTCTCCGTGTTGGTGTGGGTTTCCTCCGGGTGCTCCGGTTTCCCCCACAGTCGCAACACATGCGCTATAGGGGAATTGGATTAACTAGTGAATTGGATTAACTAGTGCCGTAGTGTATGAGTGGGTGTGTGAATGAGTGTGTAAGGGTGTTTCCCAGTACTGGGTTGCAGCAGGAAGGGCATCCGCTGTGTAAAAAATATGCTGGATAAGTTGGCGGTTCATTCCGCTGTGGCGACCCCTGATGAATAAAGGGACTAAGCCAAAGGAAAATGAAGGAAAAGGATTTAGCTGTTTTTCCTACATTAAAAAAATGTCAGTACTTGTGCTGCTTTACAGCTTTATTTAGCAATTAATACAGTTTTCAATGCTGGGATACACTGGAAAAAAAAAAGATTCACTGGATTTACTAATCTCTTTTTAAGGAAAGTGTTTGCAAACCATTTATGTGGACTGAATTTAAGCAAACAAATTAAATTTAGTAACGTTCAACTTAATGTGTGTGTTTAAATGAAGCCCATATCAATTGTTTGCGACCACTTACCTTAAAAAGAAGCAAATCCAATGACTCATTTATTATTACAGTGTCTCGGTGATGTAAAAAACAGAGTGTGAAGTGTGCAAGTTTATAGCCTACAGTACATGCCTGTGTGTTTCCAGAGAGTAAATGTGGCCAAACACGAGGGGTAAAGACAGAGTCAGAGACCTATTAGTGAATTCCTCCATCATGACATCAGATTAAAAACAGAACAGTAATACGTGCGGTTCGCTCTCAAACACGTGCCGACTTTCTCTCAGCGCGGAGAACAGAACAAGTCATGAGGTCTGCAAGCCTTCAGCAAGAGATGACAGAGAAAATATAAATGCCAGAGCAGGAGATTAGAAGGGCAAAAGGAGGATCACATACGAATCTGGCATTTCAGCTCACAGCAAACCAGCACAAACTGGCTGTTTTCTGGAAGTAAAGAGCAGGTCATGTGCATGGGTTTTGGAAACATGTCTTATTATGTGGCTGTCCTTCAATGTAATCAGTCTATAAAGATGTTAATCAAGAAAAGTGCATGATAAATGAAGATATCGTCTCTCAAAAGAAAGAGTCGTCTCTGAATCGCTTTAAAGGAGACCCTTTTTACAAGGTGTAAAATAAGTCTCCGATGTCCCTAAAGTGTGTATGTGTGAAGCTTCAGCTCAAAATAGCACACAAGTAATGTTTTCTCTGAAACTGACCCTTTTAGGCTTTGATCCTAATTGTGGCTTTTTGGTAGCTGTCGCTTTAAATTCAAATGAGATGTGCTCTTTTCAGAAGAGGGCGGAGCTACAAATGCCTTTGTGTCAGCATAGTGGCAGATTCAAAATCAAGACTATCACCCTATGCTAATGAGGGAGAGATGGTCACCAGTGGGCGGAGCTTTCCCCCTCTGATGACACGTACAACGGCAGAATGTCAATCAAAGTGTTTCTGCAAACTGTTTTTATCAAGTCTGAATAATTATAAAAAAAATTATTATTAATTTTTACCACTAAAAGCTGGTTATATTCACAGACTGTTGCCGCATAATTGTTTAAACCTCTTATAAAAGTGATTTTTGCATAATAGGTCCCCTTTAATGAATTGTTTAACCTTTGAATCTTTTACCTGCTACTGATCTACATCAACACAATCAAAATAACATTTGCATAATCCCCACCTACATTCAAAATACAAACATTATGAAACAGGAAATAGGTGTGTCATTTCTGACAAAGACCAATCAAAACAAACTTGGCCAGCTGACCAATCAAAGCAGAGTTGGAAGTGGGAGGGGTTTACAGAGCTGAAGCTCAGAAATGATTCAAATGAATCCAACCCAGGCTCATTGCGGATACGTACCCAGGTCTACATTTCTGGGGACAGCAAAATAGGTAACTGGAGGTACGTTTGCTCGCAGTTTCTGTTTTTGCAAATCCGCCAGAGGCCGCTGTGTACGCTTTTCGATGATCTTAATTTCTCTCGCACGTGCTCTTCTTGCATAAATTTACACAAAAGGGCGCTATATACATTTCAGCCAACCCTGGCCACCTTGCTGTCGACTGACTGATCCCTAAACCCAACCGATAGTGTTTTCAAAAGCAATTTAGAAAAATAAAGGCCATTGCGGCCGCGTGATTTCACCACATTTCCAGCCTGTTGTTTATTTATTTATTTTTTGCTTTAGTTTTACCTGGTGTCTGTAACCGTTCTTTGCCAGACTCGAACCTCGGTGTCACGGTCAACTTCGCTTTGCGTCCCAAGTCCATCGACGTACGCAGCGAGCTACAAGGCAAACTGGTAACACGGGAACACTGGTTGGCGGTAGCGCTGAAAGGAACAGAAGCCGTCGGCAGCCTCATACCGTCCCATATCGTTTACTTTAACCGCAATGCAGCCATACGTACCTCTGGCTACATAATTCGCTCTCCAGAAATGTAGACAGAAGTACGTATCCACAATGAGCCTGTGCTGAATTAATCATATTGACATCCCTGCAAAAATAGTCTAATAGTAAATGCATATTCTGATCAAATTACAATGTTTTCTGAGCTTATAATAATAATAATAATAATTAATTTACATTTCATAGTAAATCCTTACATTTTATAGCACTTTTCTAGACATTTACACATCTAGCTTTACACATTGGGGGAATCTCCTCATCCACCACCAGTGTGCAGCATCCACCAGGATGACGCAACGGCAGCCATACCACACACCAGCTGACTGGTGGAGAGGAGACAGAGTGATGAAGCCAATTATGATATGGGGATGGTTAGGAGGCCATGATGAACAGAGGCCAGTGGGCAAATTTGGCCAGGATGCCAGGGTTAAACCAACCCCTACTATTTTTCAGGACCACAGAGTGTCGGGACCTCGGTTTAACGTCTCATCCGAAAGACGGCGCTCACTGAGCAGTATAGATTCCCCTTCACTATACTGGGGCGTTAGGACCCACACAGACTGCAAGTTGAGCGCCCCCTGCTGGCCTCACTAACACCACTTCCGGCAGCAATCTAGCTTTCCCATGTGGTCTCCCATCTAGGTACTGACCAGGCGCAGCCCTGCTTAGCTCTCAGACCATGTGAGAGTTGCAGAGAGCGTGAGAGTTGCAGAGAGCTAGCTGCCGGCTAGATGCATTTAAACCCGTTGTAGGAAACTTAAAATTAAGATACTTTAAAATACAACACAAAATTGCAAGATATTAGAAAACATTCTGAGATAGTATGAGAAAGTACATTTATAAACCTTTTTGCATTTAAATTTATAGAATATAAATATTAGACATTATAGACTTTAGATTAGATTATAGCGTTTTCTGCTTTTATATTTAGCAATTCTGACTTCTTCTCACATATGCATTCATTACTTTTATTGCTTGTAAGTGTATGAGCTCTCCTTGTGTGTGTGTGTGTGTGTGTGTGTGTGTGTGTGTGTGTGTGTGTGTTCACTACAGTAAACAAACTATACAGATTTATTAACATTGCACAGCACATATTTGTATAATTAGGCTATACTGTAACAGGGACACCTTAAACTCTAAATGAACAAAACAACAACTTAAAACTGGATTCATTCCTAATGGCGAAAATTACCTACGGAGTCATAAAAAGCGTAATAACATGAATAAAGAAGCGTTACATGTTGTTGCGTCACTAATGTCTGAATGCATCTGCCCTCAAACGAGACATTTTCATTTTCTTGAAAAGTTATATTCATACAAAATGACTCTCTTGCTAGTCTAAATTGGTGGTCATAAAGAAATGTGTTTTGCCCAGTCCTGTACAAGAAGTTTGAATACATCCAAAATCAGAAAACATTGTAATTTTCTTAAAACATGCATTAAATATTACAATCATTTAGCATTAACTTCTATATGTTTGCCTCAATTCGGGGCTTGGGCTATGTAAGTCCCTCCCCCTTCCATAAGCAAACTCTGCTCTGATTGGTCAGCTAGCTTATTCGATTTGTTTTTTTCATTTCAAAGTGTTTGCCTATCATGGGTAGGCGGGGATTATGCAAATGAGTTACTTTGACTGTGTTGACATAGATCATTCATTCATTCATTCATTCATTTTCTTTTCGGCTTAGTCCCTTTATTAATCTGGGCTCGCCACAGCGGAATGAACCGCCAACTTATCCAGCATATGTTTTACTCAGCGGATGCCCTTCCAGCTGCAACCCATCTCTGGGAAACATCCACACACACTCAATCACACACATACACTACTGACAATTTAGCTTACCCAATTCCCCTATACCGCATGTGTTTGGACTGTGGGGGAAACCGGAGCACCCGGAGGAAACCCACGCAAACACGAGGAGAACATGCAAACTCCACACAGAAACGCCAACTGACCCAGCCGAGGCTCGAACCAGCGACCTTCTTGCTGTGAGGAGATCGTGCTACTCACTGCGCCACCGTGCAGCCTTGACATAGATCAATAGCAGGCAAAAGATTAGAAAATCTGTGTATGGGAAATATTACACACACAAAAATATTGGTCAATGATAAATCAAACTTTCCTTTAGTTAAAATTGATCTTCAGCCTTACACTGACACCCTAAAAGATCTATCTATCTATCTATCTATCTATCTATCTATCTATCTATCTATC
>CAIGQW010054200.1:144272-159443 GCA_903798125.1 Danio choprae
AAAGGGACTAAGCCGAAATGAAAATGAATGAATGAATGTATATATATTATCTGAAATATGGGTGTCACGGTGGCGCAGTGGGTACCACGATCGCCTCACAGCAAGAAGGTCGCTGGTTCAAGTCCCAGCTGGGTCAGTTGGCATTTCTGTGTGGAGTTTGCATGTTCTCCCCGTGTTGGCGTGGGTTTCCTCCGGGTGCTCTGGATTAACCCACAGTCCAAACACATGCGCTATAGGGGAATTGGGTAAGCTAAAATTGTCTGTAGTGTATGTGTGTGAATGAGTGTGTATGGGTGTCTCCCAGTGATGGTTTGCAGCTGGAAGGGCATCCGCTGAGTAAAACATATGCTGGATAAGTTGGCGGTTCATTCCTCTGTGATTAATAAAGTGACTTTAGAGCCGAAAAGAAAATGAATGAATGAATCTGAATTATAAACACATTTTATATATGATTATAAATAAACATGTTCTCAAATATAGACATGTCTTTGTGCATTTAGGTGTACATAAATATACCACTACATGGCACGCACATATATTATGTAAATACAACATTTATTTAGGATGTGATCATTTGACAGCACTAGTTTAAACCTATTGTAATAAACACACACTGGTTTGTAGTGCAAGTAGTTTGGCTGTTTACTGTCTTTCATTATTCCTGTATGAACCCAATTGCAGAAAAGAGCTTACTTTCATATTGCAAAAATAGGTGAACTGCACTGCATCCCATAATACCCATAAACCCTTGTGCTTATTAATTATAGATGCTTGGGTGAAGAATGAATACTTATGGGCAGGGAATGGACGAAGACTGAGAATCTCTCTATATATTTATTTATATACCCAGACCCATCACAGATAATCCCCTATAGCACACACATAGATTGTACACCCCTGGAGCAGATTCATGTGTATTTCTCACAGCTTTCATCAAGTTCATATCAGAACTTTTTCTCTATTTACACTGAAACGCTTCTGTGATGCGGTGATTTGTATTCATTCATTCATTTTCCTTCAGCTTAGTCCCTTTATTCGTCAGGGGACAATTTAGTTCTTCAATTCCCCTATAGCGCATGTGTTTGGACTGTGGGGGAAACCGGAGCACTCGGAGGAAACCCACACCAACACGGGGAGAACATGCAAACTATACACAGAAACACCCACTGACCCAGCCGGGACTCGAACCAGCGACCTTCTTGCTGTGAGTATTTTTTTAAATTTGCAAGTGTTTAGATGAACCTGGCTGCACGGTGGCGCAGTGAGTAGCACGATCGCCTCACAGCAAGAAGGTCGCTGGTTCGAGCCTCGGCTGGGTCAGTTGGCATTTCTGTGTGGAGTTTGCATGTTCTGCCAGTGTTGGTGTGGGTTTCCTCCGGGTGCTCCGGTTTCCCCCCACAGTCCAAACACATGCGCTATAGGTGAATTGGGTAAGCTAAATTGTCCGTAGTGTATGTGTGTGAATGAGTGTGTGTGGATGTTTCCCAGTGATGGGTTGCAGCTGGAAGGGCATCCGCTGCGTTAAACATATGCTGGATAAGTTGGCGGTTCATTCCGCTGTGGCGACCCCAGATTAATAAAGGGACTAAGCCGAAAAGAAAATGAATGAATTAGATGAACCCTGGGTTTGAACGCTCTGATGTGAATAAAAGACGATTTCAGCATCGGCAAAAGGGGGCGGGGCGTGTCAGATACTGGAGAGAGGATTTGATTGGTTAGAAGATTTGATGAGAAACTGAAGTATGAAATAATGTCAACAAAAAAAATGTGTTGACTCATTTTGTCTGAAGTGATAAAACTAAAGATTTGCATGTTTCATTCATTCATTTTTCCTTTGGCTTAGTCCCTTTATTAATCTGGGGTCGCCACAGCGGAATGAACCACCAACTTATTCAGCATACGTTTACACAGCGGATGCCCTTCCAGCTGCAACCCAGTACTGAGAAACAACCATACACACTCATTCACACACACACTCAGACACTACGGCCAATTTAGTTCATCAGTTCCCCTATAGCGCATGTGTTTGGACTGTGGGGGAAACCGGAGCACTCGGAGGAAACCCACACCAACACGGGGAGAACATGCAAACTCCACACAGAAATGGCAGCTGACCCAGCAGGGACTCGAACCAGCGACCTTCTTGCTGTGAGGCCACAGTGCGACACCACTGAGCCACCGTGTGGATCACCGATTTGGATGTTTATATCTTTTAAATGTGAATTTTGTCACTGTTTTGGAGCACACTAGACTACAGATTGCTTTAAGACTAGCGTATTTATACTAGTAACACCTAAAGAAAACACTTTCATTTGGATTTCAAAGGGACTTTAAAATCAAATGCATTTACTTGCGATGTTGTAAACATGTAGCGTTAAATGTGCATCCTTTTAATTCATATGAGGCCTCATTTTGGCTACATTAAGATGACTTTTCACACAATCTAATAACAAGTGTCCAAACCTGAATACGCATGTAAACAGATTTACTCTTAAATGCATTTGATTGGACTGCTTTAAATAGTGTAAACGTTCATGTAGTCGAATGTGCTACCAAAAAAATACTTGACCAAATATAATTGTTATGCATTCATATTACAACATAAATCTTGCAAATTGTTGGCTTGGTACTGTAGGTCAC
This sequence comes from Danio choprae, assembly GCA_903798125.1. Lineage (NCBI taxonomy): Eukaryota > Metazoa > Chordata > Actinopteri > Cypriniformes > Danionidae > Danio > Danio choprae. The sequence continues at coordinate 146,913 of CAIGQW010054200.1, forward strand.
GTGACAGTAACATGGCCAATAAAGCGAGGCCTGAATTTCATCCATACTAGAGTATAAAATCCCGTCATTTTGGGTTGTACAGACAAGACTATAACATAATTTTAAACTGTGAAAGGCCTACTGTTACTTATTCTCACATAATAACAGCAAAAGATTTGAGCTTTTGTAAATACAAACGAAAACAAACATCATAAAATTAAATCATTAAAGTGTGTTTGAACATCTGAAACAGACAAAAATTGTGCATAATCCTCAGCCAATCTACATACCTGCCGCTAACTGTCCCATAATAGGTGAAATGTTTATGTCCATCGATGATAATCTGATTTAACCACGTTATATGTTGTCTGAGGTAACAAAACTGAAGGTAAAGGAGGCTCACAATATCTGCGCTTTGATTGGTCAGGTCACCTATCAATCAAACTACCTGCGTAGGCTCAATGGATGTTTGGCGCTTTTATTTAAAAGGCGGGGCTTATTTCTCCACATAGCGCGTTGTTCCCGTTCGCCATTTAACTAAATAAATAATAGAGAGAACGTGTGTATACATGAATAATCTGTACTTTATTAGCACTACCTCAGCTGGAACCAGTATCAGAATGACCTAATTTCCCTCTAATACACAGCGCAGTGCAGAAGAACAGATGTTTTGCTAGTATCATGAAGTAGCTAAACTCAGAGTTAAACCCTCAGGCAGATCATACTGTAATTTCCATCTTCACGAGAATTAGCTCATACAGGAAATATTGCCTGCTGAGTCACTATAGTATGTTAAATGTCTTATTTAAACAGTGCTGCATTTCTTATTGTATGGCCATGCTTTGGTCTGCTTATGTAAGTAAACAACAGTATACATAGTTGAATTATGTTTTTTTCCTGCCTATTTACGTTGTCTAAACCTGCAGAAGCTGCTAACATATAGACAAGGACATAGAAAGGGTGCAATATATTGAAAATGTAATCGGAGATTAAAGATACACATTAAGAAATTAGCATAATCTTTAACTTACTGAAAATTGTAGGAAATATGAATATTGTCAAGATGGTCTTAAAGTCGTGCTTCAGTTTGGCCAACCACAGCTTTATAACCACTTCTTGATTTGTTATGACGTTTGGCATAGATCTTAAAAAATATATAGGCTACAGACCAACAAGCCTACAGCCCAACACGTGACAATAATTGATCATTTTAAGCAGCAACAATCAGCAAAACATGCAAGTTTGTTCAGCTGAATGGCATTGTTTACATTCTGCTCTCCAATATGGCCGACACATATCGGGGAAACACTTAATTTCTGTATTATCAGTGTTATTTTTAAAATACGAGCTGTAAACTCCTTAGATTTACCATGGTTAAACTATGGTAATCTACTGTAGCAATACTATGATTCATTTGTGTTACACCTTGGTTGTATACAGCAACAACAACAACAAACTATTGTTTAATTTGTGTTACACCTTGGTTGTATAAAACAAAAACATATTAGAACTATTGGAACTTTTCATATAATGTTCATTCATTCATTCATTTTCATCTGCTTTTCTGGGGCCGGGTCGCGGGGGCAGCAGTCTTAGGAGAGAACCCCAGACTTCCCTCTCCCCAGACACTTCCTTCAGCTCCTCCGGGGGGATCCCGAGGCATTCCCAGGCCAGCCGAGAGACATAGTCCCTCCAGCGTGTCCTGGGTCTTCCTCGAGGCCTCCTCCCAGTGGGACATGCCTGGAACACCTCCCTAGGTAGGAGTCCAGGTGGCATCCGGAACAGATGCCCGAGCCACCTCAGCTGACTTCTCTGGATGTGGAGGAGCAGCGGCTCTACTCCGAGCTCCTCCCGGGTGACAGAGCTTCTCACCCTATCTATAAGGGTGCGCCCTGCCACCCTGTGAAGGAAACTCATTTCGGCCGCCTGTATCCGAGATCTTGTCGTTTCGGCCATGACCCAAAGCTCATGACCATAGGTGAGAGTAGGAACGTAGATTGACCGGTAAATCGAGAGCTTTGCCTTTCGGCTCAGCTCCTTCTTCACCACAACGGACCGGTACATCGACTGCATTACTGCTGCCGCTGCACCGATCCCCTTGTCAATCTCACGTTCCATCTTTCCCTCACTCGTGAACAAAACCCCAAGATACTTGAACTCCTCCACCTGGGGTAAGGACTTTCCTCCAAGCTGGAGATGGCAAACCACCAAACTGGTGGAGCACCATGGCCTCAGACTTGGAAGTGCTGATTCTCATCCCAGCCGCGTCACACTCGGCAGCAAACCGCTCCAGTGCATGCTGAAGGTCCATGTTCGATGAAGCCAACAGAACCACATCGTCTGCGAATAACATCGTCTTTTCATATAATGTAGTATTCATAAAACCAGTTTTACCACAAATACAGTGATTAGCAATTAGCATTGACTTGTGGATGGTTAACATGGTTTAACTACAACAACCAAGCTTATGGTTAATGTTTATAATGTCACACTTTGTCTTCTGATCTTATGTTAAACTGGAAAAGCATGCAGAACACAAAACAAAAGTGACATCGAGTTATATGTTTTATTATAACTACATATTTAATAGGAACGCACTCCATGACCTACCCTGACAGCACACGAACATCATAGAGACGTCTATTTTATGTGTGCGTTTACATCTGGAGGACGTATTTATTACATGCATTATGTCTATTAGATGTTTTATCATTTTAGATGTGTTGAAAATGTTTGTTAAATAGACCATGGATCAGATACTTGTACACAGCAGATGGTATCCAGACCAAACAAATCTTTAAAATATGTCTTGCATATTTTAAAAATATGTCATTGGGTTGACATTACAGGTTGAGCAATAGAAACCGTCAGTAATTCACTATACCTTCGCAAGCCAAGTCCAGGATTGATGCCATATAATAGCAGAGGAACATATGTTTCAGTGTGACGCCATTGGCTTTATTGGTTATACTTCATAAAACAACTTGATTTAAACTGGAAGCCGGAAAATGCGCTCATCTTCATAATAGGATCTGCAGGTTTTATGGTGAGCTCCTGCAAATGGAGATTCTTCGGTGATGTTTTTATGGCCGTGCTGTTGTCTTGTGGGATTCCTCGTGTGTCAGACTCTAATGTGAACGATCCTATCATTGCAGCACACTATGAGAACTGAGGGAAGAAAAAAATAAATGAGAGCACAAGAATCCATTAGTTGTAGTTTCAGCACATCTCATCTGGATGCAGACACACGTGCTCGGCGGATGGATGATGTCCACGCTGAAAATCTGCCTGCTTAAATTTGCACCTAACTGAGAATCAAGTTATTAGCCTGACAAAGTAGTGTTGTTGTCCAATTGCAATCTGCAAGTCAGGGCTGGAGGGGCGCCTGGGGAATCCCGGTTTAGAAAGAAAGAAAGAAAAGCAATGAATGGAAAGCATCTCTGTGAAGGAGAAATCAACACATCTCCGGCTGGAGCAACACTGCGCCCTGCTGGAACACACACTGACTTCACATTCAGACATAGGGATATAAGCAGTGTTTTTCAGCCACCGATGAAAGGTTAATGTGACTATTTTACATTGTATAAGGTTCCTTTTACAGCACTGATGTTGTAATGTAATTAAAATATAATCCGGTAAATAGACTTAAGCATTCATTTAGTTATCAAGCATAAAACGAGATGTGGTAAAATACATTTGGTTGACTGACAATGAAAAGTCCATGTGCATACAGTATACCCTACAGTAACACAAACTACAGCAGTAAGATCTTTTGTTGTGTAAAATAAAATATACATTATCCAAAATAATAATAATCATAATAATAATAATAACAACACATTATTGCATTATAAAAGCAGCTAAAGAAGTTGTTCAATTTAGAAATATATGTTTGCTGTATAAATATATATATTTATTTATTAAATATTAAATATAAAGATTATTCAAATGAAAATACAAATATTAATTTAATGCAAATTAATTGTGAATTTCAAAGGCAACTTTGAAGTATTTTTATCAGGACATATAATAAAAAAATGTATAATCAATTTTTGTAGTAATTAAACGCCCCATCATCAATTGTTTCTTACTTATTATATATATATAGCTAGAATCCCAAACAACAGCTCTCCAGTTCATTTAATTTAGCTTAATACACTAAAAAAGCAAAACTGAAATAATAGTTAAAAAGAGAATTGTACTAATAATTACATATACAATAAATACAATATAATAAATGAGCATTTTTAACTAACATTACAATAACAAAATAAAATCTAAATTATAAATAACATGGCTTAAATTCCAAAGAAACAAACAAGTTTTATTAAGATGTTGACACTTTATTAAAACTAGTATTATATCACATGGAAAAAGTCTAATTTCTCTATAAAAATAGTGAAGAATTTCACAAATCCCTTTTGTTACTGCAGGAAATTCACAGTAATGCATTTATACTATTTACAGCCGGGACCTGAGGAAACAGCAGGACCCCTTAAACTACACATTTTCTACACAAACATTATACATATAAATGAAATTAAAACAACACGTCTAATTAGTTTAATAATACAACAATTTGTCTAATAAATCATGATTATTTAACACATATTTTATGAAAGTCATTTTACAGAGATCACTTACTCAAGCGATTTCATTCATTCATTCATTCATTTTCCTTCAGCTTAGTCCCTTATTTATCAGGGGTCGCCACAGCGGAATGAACCACCAACTATTCCAGCATATGTTTTACACAGCGGATGCCCTTCCAGCTGCAACCCAGTACTGGGAAACACCCATACACACTCATTCACACATACACTCATACACTACGGCCAATTTAGTTCATCAATTCCCCTATAGCGCATGTGTTTGGACTGTGGGGGAAATCGGAGGACCCGGAGGACGGGGAGAACATGCAAAGTCCACACAGTAATGCCAACTGGCCCAGCCAGGACTCGAACCAGCGACCTTCTTGCTGTGAGGCAACACTGCTAACCCCTGAGCCACCGTGCCGCCTTCAAGCGATTTCTAAAAATGTTAATATTTTAGATCAGAAAATAAATATATTTTCTGGAAAAAATGGACTCTAAATATATAATATATTAAGAAAAGAAATTGAAAGTCAATTTAAAAGACTGCTCACGAAAAAACACTAACTAAATTAATATTTTTATAAGATTCATATTTACTTTAGTTGGTTTAAATACCATATTTATAAAATATAGCTATAATTCCCTGACATTTCCACTTTTTGAAAACTATAACATCTATTCTACATAAAACATTTATAATTAAATAGGCTAAAAGAGTCACAAAACACAAATATTTCCATTAATCCGCTGCATCACTCTTATTTTAGCTACATCACAGTCAGCAAAGGTTATAAATGTAGGGCTGGGAGTCGATTCCGATATGAACTGATTCCTTGATTCCAATGCATTGAGAATTAAGAGTCAATTTCAAAGTTCAGAATCGATTCTTTAAGGTGAATCAACTCCTCAGTTCAGTTTAAAAGAGATAATCAATACTTTAAAGGGAACCTAGTATGCACCTTTTTACAAGATGTAAAATAAGTCTCCAATGTCCCTAGAGTGTGTAGTGAAGTTTCAGCTCAATACAGCACACAGATAATGTTCTCCAGCTCTCTGAAACTGACCCTTTCAGGCTTTGATCCTAATTGTGGCATTTTTGGTGACTGTCACTTTAAATGCAAATGAGATTGTGCTCTTTCCAGAAGAAGGCGGAGCTAAAATTGCCTGTGTGTCAGTGTAGTGGAAGATTAAAAAACAAGACTCACCTCCTATGCTAATGACCATCACAAGAGGGCGGGGTTTATTCCAAAAATTCTGGAATTGAGCAAAACCAGTAAAGTCTAGAAGGGATACAGCTGCAGCCAGAAGTTATTGAGAACTATTTACATTATTATAATAATACAATTACTGTACAACAATAATTACTGTTTTTACATTTTAGGGTATAGGTAGATGTTAATGAAACAATTTAGTGGGTAATTAAATAAATAATATAAACAATTCTTGGTATAATTACTGTTTTTACATTACTGTGATGGGTAGGGTCTGGGTAGACATTATTAAAATACAATTAATGGGTAGCTTAATAAATATTATAAATAATTCATTAATTCATTCATATATTTTCCTTCAGCTTAGTCCCTTATTTATCTGGGGTCGCCACAGTGGGATGAACCACTAACTATTCCAGCATATGTTTTACGCAGCGGATGCCCTTCCAGCCGCAACCCAGTACTGGGAAACACCCATACACTCTCACATTCACACACACTCATAGACTACAGCCAATTTAGTTAATCAATTCCCCTATAGCGCATGTGTTTGCTGTTTGTTTAAACTACTCATTTAAAATCAGCTGAAATAAAATAAAATAAGGGACAACTAAATAGTTTTATGTTCAATCAAATGTTCTGTGTTTGTCTGATGTAATCAGTCTACCAAAATGTGTATATTCCATACAAAGTATGAAGCTGATCAACTAGGCATGCGTGGAATATGCGAGCGGGTCGCTCCCAATATGTGCAAAAGTCGCCAAATGTGAAAATTATATAAATACTGTAATTTTCGTTAACTTCCGGCCGCAGCTGTATCCCTTCTAGCAACAACCGAGCAGCCCTATACTCCTTCCTCATATTGACTGTGTGTTGGAGCTCTACATGGTGTTGTGTTGGTGGAGCTCTACATGGTGTTGTCGTATGTAGGGGTGGAGTACTGCGGTGACTGTGGGTTCTGCATGGCTCCAGTTGCTGCACCCAGAGCTGCCTGCTGCGCCGCCTGCTGAACGTGAGGGTTTTTCCAGGCTCCAGACACCCACTCCTCCTGCGCTTTACTCATGCTGGCTCCACTGCCACGGTAGAAGTTATGAACCTGTACACAATAAAAACAAAGTCTTAAAGAGCCCAACAGTACAAGGTCTTCGTTGTCATATTTTGTGCTTCAAAATGCACCACACATTCTCTATTGGAGACAGGTCGGGACTGCAGACAGGCCAGTCAAGTACCTGTATCCTCTTCCTCCTCAGCCAGGACTTTGTAATGTGTGCAGAATGTGGTTTTGCATTATCTTGTTGAAATATGCATGAGCGTCCCTGGAAAAGAAGCCAGCATATTGTGCTCCAAAATCTCGATGTACTTAATGGTGCATCACAGAAGTGCAAGTTATATTTGCCAAGGGCACTGACACAACCCTTTACCATGACAGACCCTGGCTTTTGGACTTAACAGTCTGGACGTGCCAAGTGCTAAGATTTATAGGCTGTTTATTACCATTTTTACTGGCTTTATATTGTCTCTTCAGGCATATATACTATGGTAAATAATGTATTTACTCTCAGATCTAATTAACAAGCAGTACATGCTCCAGCACCAGATTTAATGACACTTCACCCACAGTCTTCTCTAGACTGTGTCTTCTGGCACACAGACGACTGCACAGCAAATGAGGCTAACACGCAGTCTGTCCCGCTGTAATAGACGTGTGTTTGAGTGTGCGTGCATGTGGAGCATAGTAATGTGTGTGTGGAGCATAGACATCTGTCCCGCTATGTGCTGTAATGTGTGTGTGTGTGTGTGTGTGTGTGTGTGTGTGTGTGTGTGTGTTGTATACTTGATTATAGCAATTTAGCAACATTTTGACATTGTGGGGACATTTTTTTGGTCACCTCGAGGAAAAAGGCTCACATAAATTACACAGAATGAAGTATTTAAAAAGTTGGCGCAGTGGTTAGCACTGTGGCCTCACAGCAAGAAGGTCGCTGGTTCGAGTCCCGGCTGGGTCAGTTGGCGTTTCTGTGTGGAGTTTGCATGTTCTCCCTGTGTTGGTGTGGGTTTCCTCCGGGTGCTCCGGTTTCCCCCACAGTCCAAACACATGCGCTATAGGGGAACTGATGAACTAAACTGGCCGTAGTGTATGAGTGTGTGTGTGAATGAGTGTGTGTGGGTGTTTCACAGTACTGGGTTGCAGCTGGAAGGGCATCCGCTGCGTAAAACATATGCTGGACAAGTTGGCGGTTCATTCCACTGTGGCGACCCCTGATTAATAAGGGGACTAAACCGAAAATAAAATAAATGAATGAATGAAGCATTAAAAAATATATATATATATAATCTTCTATAATGACACAAACTTATAATTATATAATGTCGTAATAAACATGGGCCTCACGGTGACGCAGTGGGTAGCACAATCGCCTCACAGCAAGAAGGTTGCTGGTTCGAGCCTCGGCTGGTTCAGTTGGTGTTTCTGTGTGGAGTTTGCATGTTCTCCCTGTGTTGGCGTGGGTTTCCTCCGGGTGTTCCGGTTTCCCCCACAAGTCCAAAGACATGCGGTACAGGTGAATTGGGTAAGCTAAATTGTCCGGATAAGTTGGCGGTTCATTCCGCTGTGGCGACCCCAGATTAATAAAGGGACTAAGCCGAAATGAAAATGAATGAATGAATGAATAATCTTCTATAATGACACAAACTTATAATTATATAATGTCGTAATAAACATGGGCCTCACGGTGATGCAGTGGGTAGCACAATCGCCTCACAGCAAGAAGGTTGCTGGTTCGAGCCTCGGCTGGTTCAGTTGGTGTTTCTGTGTGGAGTTTGCATGTTCTCCCTGTGTTGGTGTGGGTTTCCTCCGGGTGCTCCTGTTTCCCCCACAAGTCCAAAGACATGCGCTATAGGGGAATTGGGTAAGCTAAATTGTCCGTAGTGTATGTGTGTGAATGGGTGTGTGTGGATGTTTCCCAGTGATGGGTTGCAGCTGGAAGGGCATCCGATGAGTAAAACATATGCTGGATAAGTTGGCGGTTCATTCCGCTGTGGCGACCCCAGATTAATAAAGGGACTAAGCCAAAATGAAAATGAATGAATGAATGAATAATAAACATATATTACAAGCACATTTCTGATATCCACAATTTTTTAAAAGGCTTCAGAAGTTTTTGTGAGGTAAATATACACACAGTTAGTTCCCGGTCAGGTGTAGTGTTGGGGTTTGTAGCATATAAAAGTGTCTGCAGTATAAAGCCAATGTAAAGCTCTCAGTGATGTGTGTGTGGTGTTTTCCTCAGACACCCATCTCCAACTCCACCCTGTCGTTCTGTGGCTCTGATAACTCCTCCGCCTATAAGGTTGATGACGGTCTGCTGAACAACGGATGCTTTCTGGACGCTCTGGATGTGGTTCCTCACGTTTTCCTGCTCTTCAGCACCTTCCCCATCCTCTTCATCGGTGAGAGAAGCTGTTTTTATTACACTGGAACACATGCTTTTAAGCACATGCTGCACATTGTGTTGTGTTATTGTATTGTGTGTTATTGTGTGTGATGTGTGTTGTGTGTAATAGTGTTGTTTTGTTGTGTTGTGTAGGCTGGGGCAGTCAGAGCTCTAAGGTGCACATCCACCACAGCACATGGCTTCATTTCCCGGGTCATAACCTGCGCTGGCTGCTGACGGCCATCCTGCTGTTCCTGCTGGTGTGTGAGATCGCGGAGGGAATCGTCTCTGATGGGTCAGAAACACTGCATAACCACACATTATTCAATTAATAACACAGGGGTTGGACAATGAAACTGAAAGGCCTATGTATAAATGCACTAGTATTTATTCCACTTTAACACATGCAGTTGTGTATTATCTCCTATCTGCACTGTTTTCTTCCTCAGGTTTAATCAGTCTCGTCATCTTCACCTCTACATGCCGGCTGGTCTGGCTATACTGGCCGCCATCACATCTATCATCTACTACCACAACATCGAGACCTCCAACTTCCCAAAGCTGCTCATAGGTACAAACACACACCTGAGTGCAGGATTTCACTCTCCAGATGGAGAAATGTTACTTCTCCGGTAAACAAATCACTGATTCAAATGATCCAGTCAGAGCCAGTCTAAAGTAAATGATTCACTGTTTCATTTAATCTATTCAGAGTGAGTCTTCTGTAAAAAATCTTAACTTACTGATTCAAATGATCCATTCAGAGTGAGTCTCCAGTAAACAACTCACTGATTCATATGATCTATTCAGAGTAAGTCTCCAGTAAACAACTAACTGATTCAAATGATCTATTCAGAGTGAGTCTCTAGTAAACAACTCACTGATTCAAATGATCTATTCAGAGTGAGTCTCTAGTAAACAACTCCCTGATTCAAATTATCCATTCAGAGTGAGTCTCCAGTAAACAACTCACTGATTTAAATGATCTATTCAGAGTGAGTCTCCAGTAAACAAATCCCTGATTCAAATGATCTATTCAGAGTGAGTCTCCAGTAAACAACTCACTGATTCAAATTATCTATTCAGAGTGAGTCTCTAGTAAACAACTCACTGATTCAAATTATCTATTCAGAGTGAGTCTCCAGTAAACAACTCACTGATTCAAATGATCTATTCAGAGTGAGTCTCTAGTAAACAAATCCCTGATTCAAATGATCCATCCAGTGTGAGTCTCTAGTAAACAACTCCCTGATTCAAATGATCCATCCAAAGTGAGTCTGCAGTTATCAACTCACTTACTGATTCAGTTGATCTGTTATTAGGGTATCTGTACATTTTCTCCAGTACCTGATTTGTGTGCTTGCTCCACCATTGCTCATTTGTCCTCCAGCATTGCTGATCTACTGGACTTTGGCTTTTGTCACCAAAACCATCAAGTTTGTGAAGTACGATGATCACGGCATCGGTCTTCGGCAGCTGCGGTTCTGCATTACGGGTCTGCTGGCGCTGCTGTACGGCCTGATGCTCGGTGTGGAGGTCAACGTCATCCTGCGCAGGGTCAGTGCAAAGTCACATAGAGGATTATAGAGCATCCATCTGTGCAGAATAATGCAATATAGACAGATTAATGCACACGGTGTTTAATGGAACTCATCTATAGGTCTAGTGCTCTTGTTAAACTGCTGACCTCAGGAGTGCATTTTGATAATTAAATTGCACAAACATGTAGAAGTGGCAACAGTGATTGCAATTAAAAATAAGTTGCAAAGATTTCGTTTTAGATGTTCAAACGTGCAATTCACATACAAAAAGAGAGTAAAAATATGCTCATTAAATTGATCATTTATTGCAAATAAAGTGAAAAAGTGTAAAACATTTAGATTTTTGAATTACACTTTTATTGCAAGCAAAAAATACTTATAGGCACAAATAAACAATAATAAACAAATAAATAAATAAATTAATTAATTAAAAACTGTGCAATGCATAAATAATATATTTGTTTATACAATAAATAAATAAATTAATTAATTAATTCATTTAAAACTGTGTGCAATGCATAAATAATATATTTGTTAATACAATAAATAAATAAATAAATAAATAAATAAATAAATAAATAAATAAATAAATTAATTAATTAATTAATTAATTAATTAAAAACTGTGCAATGCATAAATAATATATTTGTTAATACAATAAATAAATAAATAAATAAATTCATTCATTCATTCATTTAAAACTATGTGCAATGCATAAATATTATATTTGTTAATACAATAAATAAATAAATAAATAAATAAATAAATAAATAAATAAATAAATAAATTCAAAACTGTGTGCAATGCATAAATAACATATTTGTTAAAACAATAAATAAATAAACAAATTCAAAACTGTGTGCAATTCATAAATAACATATTTGTTAATACAATAAATAAATAAATAAATAAATAAACAAATTCAAAACTGTGTGCAATGCATAAATAATAAATTTGTTAATACAATAAATAAATAAATAAATAAACAAATTTAAAAATGTGTGCAGTGCATAAATAATAAATTTGTTAATACAATAAATAAATAAATAAATAAACAAATTTAAAAATGTGTGCAGTGCATAAATAATAAATTTGTTAATACAATAAATAAATAAATAAATAAACAAATTTAAAAATGTGTGCAGTGCATAAATAATAAATTTGTTAATACAATAAATAAATAAATAAATAAATAAACAAATTTAAAACTGTGTGCAATGCATAAATAATAAATTTGTTAATACAATAAATAAATAAATAAATAAATAAATAAACAAATTTAAAACTGTGTGCAATGCATAAATAATACATTTGTTAATATATGCAATGAACAAAAATTAATTAGCATTTTTATATTTTTATATTTTAGTTCAATTGCACATTTCTAGCATTAAAAATAAAAAAACTACATTATGATAAGCCTAAGAAGTGTAATGAAATACAAAGAAAATATTGTTCAATTATTGCAAACAAACAGACAAATAAATAAACACATTCAGATAATGCATCTTTGTTGACAACAATTGCACAATTATTGCAATCGGAAAATAAATAATATGTTTGACATGCATTTCCTGGGGGAAAATAAAATAAGTGCAGCTTGTCTGATAAAATGCATGGTGACCACCGACCTTCAAAATAAAAACAACATTGCTATAGGTACATTGATAGACTTGATGGGCTAGTTGAATTGTACGATTATTGAAACAAACAAAAATAAATTCAATAAATAAATAAATTGTAACTTGTGTGCAATGCCTAAATATTATAT
>CAIGQW010054200.1:268544-280401 GCA_903798125.1 Danio choprae
TTCTGATGCTGATTCTGAAGCTGATTGTGATTCTGATGCTGATTGTGATTGTGATTCTGAAAAGCAAATGCCAATGTTGATTCAAATGCTAATGCTGATGCTGATGCTGATTCAGAAGCTGATGTTGATTCTGGCCACTGCATCATTGCGAAAGCTGCAACAGCATCATTTATTGATAAAGTGTGCTTGTTGTGCAGGAGGCCATTAAAGGACACCAGACTCCAGATAGCATTGCATTACCTGCTCATATATTATGAATGAAACAAAGCACGATCACTCTGTGCTGCAACTGCAGAAATAGATGCACTTCACTAGTGTTAAAGTGCTGCTGTCAATGATCTGAGGTCAGAAACTGAAAGTCGCAGCAAAACAAATGACGGGCAGCTCAAGCTTACCTTTTTTGAAGAATGCTCCTGGTGTTAATGGGAATCAGTCATTAGTGTAGATCATTTATACCACAAACAAACTAACTCACACATAATCCTGGTTCATCAGATTAAAGCTCACTTCATTCTGAAGTCTTAATTTATTTATTTAAATGTATTTTATATAATGTTGATTAAATTTATGAAAACAACAACAACAGCGATGACAATGATAATAGTATTTTTTATCATTGTTGTTATTATTATAATTAGTATTAATAATAATAATAATAATAAGAAGAAACATAAGAAAAATATTAATATATATTAATAATAACAAAAATATTAACAATAATAATAATAATAATAATTGTTGTTGTTGTTGTTGTTATTATTATTATTATATTATTATTATTATTATTATTATTATTATTATTATATAGTTTTACTTATTATTATTATTATTATTATTATTATTATTATTATTTTTATTATTTACACTTCCATTTTCTAAATAGTGTTATATTTAACATTTTTGGAGGTAATTGGTTTAATTGTAGTAATTTTATTACAAAATATATAAATGTTGCATTGACTCGAACCAGCGACCTTCTTGCTGTGAGGCGATTGTGCTACCCACTGCGCCATCACGAGGCCATAGTTACTAGTAGTAAAAAAATAATAATAATCTGAACCAGTTCTTAATTCATAATTTAAATCTCCATAAACCCATTTTCCTGAGTATTCCTCCATCTATATGCGATGCTGTGGCCTGTGTTGAAGCTCTGATGAATGTCCTTATGTAAGTCTGGAGGAGGAGCGATGGGGAAGCGGGATGAGGAGCCTTGTTTATTTTTAAAGCTGTATTCGTCATTTGCTCGAGATCATGGAGAGGGGGAAAAATGTCCTGATGACATCATCATTCTTTAACAGTTTCCATATAGAGGCTGTGGATGTGTGGGCTGGTACACGGTCACGTCTGGATATAATCAAACGCTCTCTTTATCTGTGTTTCACACGCTTTCTCATGCACAGGCCTTCACACACACGCCATCTACACTCACATCTGCATAACTTTATGCATTCATGTGTTTATTGGAGCGTTTATTTGCTTGTGCATTTACAGTTGAAGTCAACATTATTCGCCCTCCTGTGAAATTTGTTTTTCTTATTTCAATATTTCCCAGATGATGTTGAACAGATTCAGGAATTTCTCCCAGTATTTCCTATAATATTTGTTCTTCTGGAGAAAGTCTTATTTGTTTTATTTGGGCTTGAATAAAAGCAGTTCTTCATTGTTTTAAAGCCATTTTAAGGTCAATATTATTCGCCCCCTTCAGCAATATTAGTGTTGGATTGTCTCCAGAACAAACCACTGTTATACAATGACTTGCCTAATTACCCTAACTTTACCCTAATTACCCTAGTGAAGCCTTTAAATGTCACTTTAAGCTGAATACTAGTGTCATGAAGAATATCTAGTCTAATATTATGTGCTGTCATCATGGCAGAGAGAAAAGAAATCAGTTATTAGAAATATGTTATTACATCTAGTATGTTGGGCCTCACGGTGGCGCAGTGGATGCACGATCGCCTCACAGCAAGAAGGTCGCTGGTTCGAACCTCGGCTGGGTCAGTTGGCATTTCTGTGTGGAGTTTGAATGTTCTCCCCGTGTTGGTGTGGGTTTCCTCCGGGTGCTCCGGTTTTCCCCACAAGTCCAAAGACATGCGGTACAGGTGAATTGGGTAAGCTAAATTGTCCATAGTGTATGTGTGTGAATGAGTGTGTATGGATGTTTCCCAGTGATGGGTTGCAGCTGGAAGGGCATCCGCTGCGTAAAACATATGCTGGATAAGTTGGCGGCTCATTCCGCTGTGGCGACCCCAGATTAATAAAGGGACTAAGCCGAAATGAAAATGAATGAATGAATGAACTAGTATGTTTAGAAATGTGTGAAAAATCTCCTCTCTGTTTGTTCTGTGTTTCCCATGTCATTGTTCTGTTTCCCGTCAGTTCCCATGTGCATTAGTTTCACCTGTGTTCATCCCCTGTGTCCTATCAGTTTAATCATGTCCCCAGTGTATTTATACTCCTCTGTTTGGTTCAGTCCTTGTCCGGTATTGTATTGTCTGGTCGTCATTCTGTGTTATCGGCACCCCATGTCTTTCCAGAGTCTCGAGTGAGTGAGTGAGTGAGTGAGTGAGTGAGTGATTGAGTGAGTGAATGATTGAGTGATTGAATGATTGAGTGAGTGAGTGAGTGAGTGAGTGAATGAGTGAGTGAGTGATTGAATGAGTGAATGAGTGAGTGAGTGAGTGAGTGAGTGAGTGAGTGATTGAATGAGTGAGTGAGTGATTGAATGAGTGAATGAGTGATTGAATGAGTGAATGAGTGAATGAGTGAGTGAGTGAGTGAGTGAGTGAGTGATTGAATGAGTGAGTGAGTGATTGAATGAGTGAATGAGTGAGTGATTGAATGAGTGAGTGAGTGATTGAATGAGTGAATGAGTGAGTGAGTGAGTGAGTGAGTGTAAATTAGTGTATTTTGATAAATCCTGTGTTCCTGTGTCTTCATGTGGAAAGCGAACCGTGACACTCTCCGTTAAACAGAACTTGGGGAATTATATACAGGAGGGCTAATAATTATGACTTCAACTGTATGCATTTATTTATGTTGTTTGTTTATAAGTGCATTAACACATTCATATTTTCCTTTACTAAAGAATTTATTTATTTTGTGGTTTTATTCATGTGTTTATTTATTAGCTAAATATTTTACAACATGCACATCATTAAACAGCATACTGATATGCAATACTGGTAAGGCTTAGTCCCTTTATTAATCTGGGGTCGCCACAGCGGAATGAACCGCCAACTTATCCAGCATATGTTTTACGCAGCGGATGCCCTTCCAGCTGCAACCCATCTCTGGGACACATCCATACACACCCATTCACACACATACACTACGGACAATTTTAGCTTACCCAATTCCCCTATAGCGCATGTGTTTGGACTTGTGGGGGAAACCGGAGCACCCGGAGGAAACCCACACCAACACGGGGAGAACATGCAAACTCCACACAGAAACGCCAACTGACCCAGCCGAGGCTCGAACCAACGACCTTCTTGCTGTGAGGCGAACGTGCTACCCACTGCGCCACTTAAGAGATTATATGACATGCTAAATAGTTTGTGTTATTATGCGACTTCCTTTCTTAGACACATGTTCGTGCATGGAAGGTATTAATATATTAATTTTTTTTATTGTCTAAATTTGCACTATAATCCACACTCAATCCACATCAGGTGTGGATTAAAAGAAACATAATTTGCTCAAATTTGCATCCCATTTTGGTTTCAGTGTCAGATACATTTTCTTTAATATACTTTTTAATACACAAATTTTCATACACAAAAAAATGCAGATTCAGAGCATCCCTAATATATGCTAATATATGTGGGGTCGCCACAGCGGAATGAACCGCCAACTTATCCAGCATATGTTTTACGCAGCGGATGCCCTTCCAGCTGCAACCCATCACTGGGAAACATCCACAAACACTCACTCACACACATACACTACAGATAATTTAGCTTACCCAATTCACCTATAGCGCATGTCTTTGGACTTGTGGGGGAAACCGGAGCACCTGGAGGAAACCCACACCAACACAGGGAGAACATGCAAACTCCACACAGAAATGCCAACTGACCCAGCCAAGGCTCGAACCAGCGACCTTCTTGCTGTGAGACGATTGTGCTACCCACTGCGCCACCGTGCTGCCCCCAAAAGGTCCACATATTGATAAATAATGTTATGACAGCGGTTTAAACATTAAGTTATGATTGAATTTACTTTTGTTACAGTTATGAAGTAGTTTGACAACAAGCAGTAAATGTTCATGGGCCAATGACATCATCACATTGAAATGGTCTATACCAGGGGTCACCAATCTCGGTCCTGGATGGCCGGTGTCCCTGCAGGGTTTAGCTCCAACTTGCCTCAACACACCTGCCTGGGTGTTTCAAGTATACCTAGTAAGACCTTGATTAGCTTGTTCAGGTGTGTTTGATTAGGGTTGGAGCTAAAATCTGCAGGACACCGGCCCTCCAGGAACAAGTTTGGTGACCACTGGTCTATACGAAGGCAAAGGTTACAATGGTTACCAATGCTTGAGGGTAGAGTCTTTATTTAGATCTGTGATTAAACTGACTGCAACTATACATATGCATTACATAATTAATTTTATTGCAGCCAATCAGAATCAAAAATGTCAACAGACCACGGAGAAATAAAGAAATAAATGACACGCAGATGCAACAGCACAAGCATGTATGAATGTGAACACTCTCTCAGTAACGGTAGCTCAGTGTTTATGCATTAGTCAATGGAAGAGCTTCTCTACTGGCGTGAGTTATATTCCTCATATACACGCATCATTATGTCCTCCTGCTAATTACACTCCGACAAGGAATCTGGCATGGAAAAGACAATTAGGGCTCATAGATTTTAAAGCACTCCGTCAGTCAAGTACAGTCGTAAATTCAGGCGCCGCTGCTGTGTGTGTGTGTGGATCATTACGGAGTGAATGGTTACCTTCATTAGTGCTGAGTTGTCTGAAATGCATTGGCTGTAACTGATGCGAGAGTCTTTTTCATCGATTACAGTCTACAGAAACACGGCCGTAATTAGATCCTGAGCATATAGAATACACAACACAAATCTCAGCCTGTCCCGCGGCTTAATGGGAAGTCTGTAACAGCATCACAAATCTGTCTACAGCAGACTCTAACACTTACTAATCAACGGCACTTCGACACTATTAGATTTAGATGTTGGTTGCAACTTTAATATCTGGAAATTAACTTTAGGTTATTGTCGTCTCAGTCTGCAGGGAGGGGTGGTTCATTTTACACATGCTGTATGCATGATATTGCACATCCATTATACACATTCATTCATTCATTTTCATTTCGGCTTAGTCCCTTTATTAATCTGGGGTCGCCACAGCGGAATGAACCGCCAACTTATCCAGCATATGTTTTACACAGTGGATGCCCTTCCAGCTGCAACCCAATACTGGGAAACATCCACACACTCTCATTCACACCCATACACGACAGACAATTTAGCTTACCCAATTCCCCTATAGCGGAACCAGAGTGCCCGGAGGAAACCCACGCCAACACGGGGAGAATATACAAACCTAACACAGAAATGCCAACTGACCCAGCCGAGGATCGAACCAGCTACCTTCTTGCTGTGAGGCAAACGTGCTACCCACTGAGCCCCCATGAGGCCCCATTATATATGACACATATATATGAGTATATTTGAAAATGAACGCTTTTATCTATTCTTAGTGAACAGGTATTATATTATGGTGCATTTGAACAAAACTGATTTATTAAACAGATATATTTATTAAAATAATATTTTAGTCACCGAACATCATTGGAAATAGAAACATAATACATTCAAGATAATGAATTCAAGCCAAATATTGCAAAGAAAATAAAATACAAACTACAAAATTTCAGCTAAATTTGATTGTTTTTTTTTGCTTCTCTTGATTTTTCCTCTTTTTAAGATGTTTAATTTACTTTTCCCTCACATATACATTTGGGTGTATTCATTTTTGGACCATTATCGTGAGTTATTTATTAGATTAGCTCCAGATTTGACTTCAGCACTGAATAATCTAGTGTATATGCACAAATATAATATTGTATAGCTTCTTATAGAAAAAGGTGACATGGTGGCTCAGTGGTCAGCAGTGGTTGCCTCACAGCAAGAAGGTCGCTGGTTCGAGTCCCGGCTGGATCAGTTGGCGTTTCTGTGTGGAGTTTGCATGTTCTCCCCGTGTTGGTGTGGGTTTCCTCCGGGTGCTCCGGTTTCCCCCACAGTCCAAACACATGCGCTATAGGGGGAATTAGGTAAGCTAAATTGTCCGTAGTGTATGAGTGTGAATGAGAGTGTGTGGATGTTTCCCAGTGACGGGTTGCAGCTGGAAGGGCATCCGCTGTGTAAAACATATGCTGGATAAATTGGCGGTTCATTCCGCTGTGGCGACCCCAGATGAATAAAGGGACGAAGTCGAAAAGAAAATGAATGAATCTTATAGAAAAAGGTGACATGGTGGCTCAGTGGTCAGCAGTGGTCGCCTCACAGCAAGAAGGTCGCTGGTTCGACTCCCGGCTGGTTCAGTTGGCATTTCTGTGTGGAGTTTGCATGTTCTCCCCGTGTTGGCGTGGGTTTCCTCCGGGTGCTCCGGTTTCCCCCACAGTCCAGACACATGCGCTACAGGGGAACTGATAAACTAAATTGGCTGTAGTGTATGAGTGTATGTGTGTGTGTGTGTGAATGAGTGTGTATGGATATTTCTCAGTACTGGGTTGTGGCTGAAAATGCTGAAAGTGGACAAGTTGGCGGTTCATTCCGCTGTGGCGACCTCTGAAATAGAGACTAAGCCGAAGGAAAATGAATGAATGTTTTTGTATTGCCATATATCAGATTTCTATATGGACGACATCTTTTCATTTACTGTATAATGACTTAAATGTGATCGTTGTAACTCAAAATAGTGAATAAAGGGACTAAGCTGAATGAAGATGAATGAATCTTACAGGAAATATTAATTGAAAAGGTAGATTTGTGAGGGTGAAATATGCTGAGCGCTGTATATATACACTGTAAAACGCATTTAAAACGTGAGTAAACCCATTGATTTTAATGCAATTAGTTGACTTTACCTAAAGTAAACAAACTAGTGAATGTGCATAATTATAAAAATTACGTTAAGTCAACTTAACCGTTCCAAGTACAACAGGTTTACTCAATATTTTAAGTAAAATAACTACAGTGTTTTACAGTGTATACAGTGCTTAAATTTATTAGACAACACAGTTGCTGTAAACTAACAATAATTAGGCAATTTATTAAAGGAGGGGGTGAATAATTTTACACTCTCTGTATGCATGATATCGCATACATTAAACTTGCTGTACAAAGCATTTAAAAAGTGAGCAAATCCACTGCTTTTAATGCAATTGTTGACCACCTAAAAAAGTGCACTGTAAAGAAATTACTGTAAAATTTACAGTAACTTACTGGTAGCTTTGGTATATTTACAAGCACACTGTTAATAATTAATAATTACAGTTATAATGCAAAAAATACAGCACAATTGTAATTATATTG
The DNA here is from genome assembly GCA_903798125.1 of Danio choprae. Classification (NCBI taxonomy): domain Eukaryota; kingdom Metazoa; phylum Chordata; class Actinopteri; order Cypriniformes; family Danionidae; genus Danio; species Danio choprae. The sequence continues at coordinate 276,114 of CAIGQW010054200.1, forward strand.
ACCAAAGAAAAGTGTGTACACACAGAAAGGCACTAATTTGTAATGAAGGAATTAACATATATAAACATACACACGTTTTGAATGCTTTTTCCTAATCTGGTAAATCCTGGTAGAGTTAAGGTTTTAAATGAGTTTAGCTATAGATTTCATAATTAGCTATTGCTAAATGATGTAAAATCAGCTTATGATCCGGCCCTAGTTAGATAAGAACGTATGTGTGCATCATGGTTTATTTTATTTTCATTATACATGCATGTGTTTGTACTGTATTTGCACCAGAGACTCAGACAAAGACCAGGCATGTTTTCAAATAATATATTATTGCTCATTGCCAGAATGAAACCAATACAATAAATTAAAGCAAATGTGCATGAAACTTTAAATAGACCATTAAAATTGAAGTAAATTTCTTTCACGTATATGTAAATAAGTCTAGATTTACAGCTTAATACATAGTGCTGCGGGATGCAGCTTGTCAGTTTGTAGGTAGCCAGCCATTCTGAGCATGCTCAGTGCACAGTAGTGGGTCTGAGAGTATCTCAGCGTCAACATACACTTCATATTTTCACTCTGCATCTGGGGAGAAAATGTATAACACCGAATTGTGACATCATTGAATGCAACTGCCCTCATTTTCTCAATCCATAGCTAAATAGATCTTAGGGCAATGACAAAAAAAATAAACGTCGCACAGCAATTACATCTTCTCAAACTTGGGCATATTACATACAGCTTCCCCTCAGGCAAAAGGTAAGAAGTCACCATTAAGTGCCCTAATTTGCATCAAAACACACACACACACACACACACACACACGCACACACACACACACACACACACACACACACACACACACACACACACAAACACACACACACACGCTCATTCTTTCATGTTTAGCGTCTTTGTATGGTCATGCTAGAAGGATATCGTCCATCCGTCCTTGTGTTTTTGAGAGTACCATAAGATGACATGCCAGAGAAAAGGACACCGCGTGAGGTCTTTGGTAAGAGTGCATGTTATTATATGTCATTATAAGCTCCTTAAAAACACTGGTAGTCCTACATCATACCAGAGATTGTGTGTGTTTATACTGAATGTGCTTCCTCAATTAATCTTTGTTTAAAGGTGCCATATAATGTAAATATTAATATATCTAGGCATAGCTGAATAATAAGAGTTCAGTCAACCTCAAACACCATTGTTTCCTCATCCTCATGTAAATCCTGTGAGTGTAAAATCCCAGTGAAAAAACGGATCAGAAGAAAACACAAACTGTGACAATCCACACAGGATCATTATTATGCATGCTTTACTTTGGCCACAATGTTTGCTAATGGGACTACATCTTTAATTTTATACAAGCATGTGTTATACTTAGTATGTGTGTGGGACTCTTATTTTGAAAACGAGACTGATATTATAGAGCTCTCATTTAATGCAACCAAGTAATGCATTGCATCACAGCTTATGGTCAGAATGCACATTTTATTCAGGCAAAAGGTATTTTTATGTATATTTTGTTTAATGTTTAAAGTGTATATTGTGAAATTGGCCACCTACGTTTGTAATGAGGCAACAAACACATGAAATATGCTGAATGTAAGTGTTTAATGCACGTTTATGCATTGTGTCATGTCACTCAGCTCTTACTGTCATTACATAACTGGATTAAGCTCATCTGTTCATGCAGAGGTTGATATTAATGTATGCCTGTTTTTGCATATATGCTAAAACCACAAAATATTACTCGCAATACATTTTTGTCGGCCTCTTTTGTCGAGTATAATTATAATTTTGCCTATATTTAATCCATAATTAAGTAACAAATGAAATTAAACGTAATTAAATTTAATGAAATTAAATTATTCTTTTTCCTTCAGCTTAGTCCCTTAATTATCAGGGGTCGCAACAGCGGAATGAACCGACAACTATTCTGGCATATGTTTTACGCAGCCGATGCCCTTCCAGCTGCAACCCAGTACTGGGAAACAATCATACACACTCATTCACTTAGCTTACCCAATTCACCTATAGCGCATGTGTTTGGACTTGTGGGGGAAACCGGAGCACCCGGAGGAAACCCACGCCAACACGGGGAGAACATGCAAACTCCACACAGAAATGCCAACTGACCCAGCTGAGGCTCAAACCGGGGACCTTCTTGCTGTGAGGCAACAGCACTACTTACTGCGCCGCCTCTTAATTTAATTTAATTCACTTCTTCTAGCTAAAATAAACCTCTTTACCACTTTCATTTATCAAGGAATCTATTCAATTTGTTCAAATCTTTTTTTTTTGGACAAATAAAGTATGATTATTTTACATGTGTGTATTTCATGTGAGTGTGTTTGTGTGTGAGTCGCCACCGATGATCGTCAGAGCAGGGCTCATGAATATTCATGACCATTCCAAATATGGTCAAACCTGAGTTTTTCATTCTAAGGGGGCAGAAATGAGCACAAAATCATTTCTTGAGATTTTCCCCACTCACCCAAGCCACATGATCACTATGCAGAAAACACTTTGACATATTGAATCAATGCATTCTATGGCACCTTTAACAAAGCACGAGTCCCTCTCAGATGCGAATCTCTTCAATGACAGAACTCAGCAATAAATAAACAGTCTGTTTTCTGTCATGAAACCTCGATGACCTCCATGCTTCCAGAGAAACTGGACTGCTTGCCCAGCTTCCCGAATTCCTCGCCGCTTTGTGTTGTGCTCATACCATCTTCAAACTCCATCTGGCAGCTGCGTCTCTTGTATTTCGTGTCTACTTGCGATACACCACACACAATTTGGGTTTTCCCGTCCTCGAGCCAGCTGCTCAAATCCCGTGAATCCCCCTGTGTTTTGTCTTTTTGGTATGTTCCAGGCTTCGGGTTGCCAGATTGGCCACTGCAACTGTAGGCCGAATATGTAGGATTGCTGCCAAAGTGAGCAGAGGTTCCAGAAGGTGCCAAATTAGCGGCTAAAAACCAAGGGCAGTCACCGGTGGGTGTGATAGGGGTGCTGGCTTGATTTGAGCCTCTGTGCGTGGTCCAAGAAGCAGATTTTCCCAACAATAAAGGCGCTTTTTTATTGGTCTCACAATTGGGATCTTGAAGTCCAGAGTTTTCTTGCTTCAGATTGAGGGAAAGAGATGTAGCAGACAACCTTTTGAAGCCAATCTGGCTTGCTATCGTACACTGTGACTGACTTACTCCATTGCTGTTCTTCAGATGGTCAAATCTACAGATGTTTGGTGTGTTTTCAGAGTCAGAGCTTGGAGAAGAGTTCTGGTTTGGGCTTGAGGAGTAGACAGATTTGATGTCGAGGGAGAAGGAGCACTTGAGCCGTTTGTTTTGAAGGATTTTTTCGGTGGACAGATGAAGGGAACTGAGACCTTTCTGGAGTGAGGTAGGCGATGGAGGATTTACGGTGATCTCTGTGGTTTGTGGAGTCCTCTGGTCATCGCTGTCCATCTTTCGCACCTCCGTCACCTCTTTAACTGGATTTCCTTCAATTCTCATGGGACAAGGCAGAGTCTTCTTCATCTCCAAACCTCTCTCGAACTCTAGCAGCTGACCCAAGAAGTTGAAATTTGGAGATATAGTTGGACGACGGTCCTTTACAAACCTACGGGAACACCAGATATGGATAAAATTAATTTGATGATCTATAACAACTGGTTTTAGGCCTAATAATTAAACTCAGTTTAAGAGGTAAAGATAGTTGGTTTTAGTTTTATCCATATTTTTAAATCTCCATTTCCCCAGTTTGGGAACCACTGCTTTATAGAATCAGCATGGAAAGAGCCCTAGTTACCTGTAGGCATCATCTGAGGACAAGCCCATAGTTTTCATGATGTAGGCAATGGCGATGGTTGCGGAGCGGGAAATGCCAGCCAGGCAATGGACGATGACTCTGCAGTTTGACACCTTGGCTTTGTCTGTGGTCAGAGAGAAACAGCAAACCAGTCAAAAGCAGATCCACTGTTAAACTGCACACAAAGCATGAGGTAATGGCGACCTCAGCTGCTGACATCACTCAAATGCTGATGCACAGATGGCTTGTGTTAACCAAACCTCAAACCGAACTTCTTTAACTTCCTGCAAACTCGCTTCCTAAAGTTAGAGCTGTGGTGAAAACCTGTTCGAGAAGTCGAGAAATTGACCTGAGCTTAGTTTTTAACAGCAGACAAATGACAAATTAATGTAAACAGCTGACTATGAACACTCTCATGTGATACTTGTAAGTCTGCTGTTAAAAACTAGCCTAGAGCGCCATCTGCTGTTAAAAACTA
>CAIGQW010054200.1:327749-339996 GCA_903798125.1 Danio choprae
GGATACTCAGTTACTCAATACCCTGGATACTCAAACTGCTGGATACTCAGTTACTCAATACCCTGGATACTCAAACTGCTGGATACTCAGTTACTCAATACTCTGGATACTCAAACACAACAAGTATAGTAATTGATCTGTTGTGGTGATTCTATAGTTGCTATGGAAACACAACAAGTATAGTAATTGATCTGTTGTGGTGATTCTATAGTTGCTATGGTAACACAACAAGTATACTAAATGATCTGTTGTGGTGATTCTATAGTTGCTATGCTAACTAAACAACTATAGTAACTGATGTTGTGGTGAGTCTATAGTTGCTATGGAAACTCAACAACTACAGTAATTGATCTGTTGTGGTGATTCTATGGTTGCTATGGTAGCTCATTGACTATAGTAACTGATCTGCTGTGGTGATTCTATAGTTGCCATGGTAACACAACAAGTATAGTAATTTATCTGTTGTGGTGATTCTATAGTTGCTATGGTAACACAACAACAATAGTAATTGATCTGTTGTGGTGATTCTACAGTTGCTATGGTAACGACTAAAGTAATCGATCTATAGTAACGACTATAGTAATTGATGTTGTGGTGATTCTATAGTTGCTATGGTAACTCAACCACTATAGTAATTAATCTGTTGTGGTGATTCTACAGTTGCTATGGTATCTCAACAACTATAGTAATTGATGTTGTGGTGATTCTACAGTTGCTATGGTATCTCAACAACTATAGTAATTGATGTTGTAGTGATTCTATAGTTGCTATGGTAATATAGACAAATCACCCAATACTGTAGATTTATATATGTGAAGTCCGAACATGAACTTGCATGTCCTCTACGTAATTTGCATATATTTCAGATTTCTAAATGGGATTTGCTTATTTATTTCAAAATTCATCAGATTATAGCTATTTAAAATACATGAATGAATGAATGAATGAATGAATGAATGAATGTTGCAGGATTTACTTTGACAGCAACAAAATATTTAGTTTTAAATAAAATGTTCTTTTATTAATGTCAAAATGTATTTTATTCTAGTGAGATCAAGACAAGAAAATATTTATAATTTTTATTTAGTTTAAGAATATAGTGTGTGTGTATATATATATATTTATATATTTATATATGAAATGTAATCTTGACTAGTTTGCAAGATTTATTTTCTCCAGCAGGAGTTGCACTTTATGACCGCCAAGTGAACTGGCTTATCTTAAAAGAGGCTTTGCAATAGTTCAGTATATCCTGCTTTTTTGTTGTTGTAGATAAACACCATTATTTTGTTATTAGGATATGATGTGTGTGGTGAGACAGGTGACTGCTGGGAGGCAGGAAGTCATCTTATAGTCGTTTCGACACTTGGAAAAAAGGATTATCTGCTGTTTGGTGTGAAGGCATTTGGAGCCGATCCTAAACATGTCCTTAGCTGAATTTGGCTAGCAGTGAAGATGTGCAAATCTGCCAGAATGACAAGAAGAAGATTCTCACTATGTGTTCATTTACTCTCTTTCTCAGATGATATTAAGCGCTAGACTGGCTTTGCATGCACTGAAAAAATGATTTATTGCATATACAATTTTTTTTAAAAGTAAGTGGTTGCAGTGTTGAAGTCTGAATTATTCGCCCTCCTGTGAATTTCCTTTTCTTTTTCTAATATTTCCCAGATGATGTTGAACAGATTCAGGAATTTCTCCCAGTATTTCCTATAATACTTCTTCTTCTGGAGAAAGTCTTATTTGTTTTATTTGGGCTAGAATAAAAGCAGTTCTTCATTGTTTTAAAGCCATTTTAAGGTCAATAATATTCGCCCCCTTCAGCAATATTAGTGTTGGATTGTCTCCAGAACAAACCACTGTTATACAATGACTTGCCTAATTACCCTAACTTTACCCTAATTACCCTAACTTTACCCTAATTACCCTAGTGAAGCCTTTAAATGTCACTTTAAGCTGAATACTAGTGTCCTGAAGAATATCTAGTCTAATATTATGTGCTGTCATCATGGCGAAGAGAAAAGAAATGAGTTATTAGAAAGGAGTTATTAAAACTATTGTGTTTATAAATGTGCTGAAATCTTCTCTATGTTCATTCATTCATTCATTAATTTTCATTTCGGCTTAGTCCCTTTATTAATCCGGGGTCGCCACAGCGGAATGAACCGCCAACTTATCCAGCAAAATATTTTACACAGCGGATGCCCTTCCAGCTGCAACCCATCACTGGGAAACATCCACACACACTCATTCACACACATACACTACGGACAATTTAGCTTACCCAATTCACCTGTACCGCATGTCTTTGGACTCGTGGGGGAAACCGGAGCACCCAAAGGAAACCCACGCCAACACAGGGAGAACATGCAAACTCCACACAGAAACGCCAACTGACCCAGCCGAGGCTTGAACCAGTGACCTTTTTGCTGTGAGGCGATCGTGCTACCCACTGCGCCACCGTGCAGCCCTGTTATTAGACATGAGTTATTAAAATTATTATGTTGGGGTGACACGGTGGCTCTGTGGTTCGCACTGTGGCCTCACAGCAAGAAGGTCGCTGGTTCAAGTCCCGTCTAAGTCAGTTGACATTTCTCTGTGGAGTTTGCATGTTCTCCCTGTGTTTGTGTGGGTTTCCTTCGGGTGCTCTGGTTTTTCCCACAGTCCAAACACATGCGCTATAGGAGAATTGAATAAACTACATTGGCCGTAGTGTATGTGTTTGAATGAGTGTGTGTGGATGTTTCCCAGTACTGGGTTACGGCTGGAAGGGCATCCGCTGTGTAAAACATATGCTGGATAAGTTGGCGGTTCATTCCACTGTGGCGACCCCTGATGAATAAAGGGACTAAGCCGAAAGAAAATGAATGAATGAATGAATGAATGAACTATTATGTGTTGAAAAAAATCTTCTCTCCGTTAAACAGAAATTGGGGAGATACAGGAGGGCTAATAATTCTGACTTCAACTGTATGTGGGCTGAATGTAAACAAACACATTAAGGTGAACATGACTCAATTTAATATGTTTGTTTAAATTCAGCCCATATAAGTTGCTTGGAACCACTTGCCTTAAAAAATGTAGTAAATCCAATGACTGATTATTTCAGTGAGTGTGTTCTTGCACACGCAGGCTTTCAATCATCTGCCAGCGTCAAATTAAAAAAAGAAACATGAGATTTCCACCTCGCACCTTGAACCTGAGCAAACTGTGAAGGATGATCCACGTTTAGAAAAACCAGCTCAGCCACAGACTGCTGCAAGATTTCCAATTAATGCTATTCATGTTCATACTCTGCATTTCATCAGTGGGGGAATCCAATTACAGGCTATTTTAATACATGGAGTTCACACATTCAGCCCTTCTTCCTGAACACTGACAACACATCAACATTAGAGCATTTCAGGAGACCACAGGCCAACTGACCATTTATATTGCAGTCTGGACTCACAATGCGCTTCTTATACTGGGAACACACTGAACAAGTTGTCGGGTTTCTGCATGGCCGCCCACATCTCTGCTCGGCTGCAAATTCTCTTTCACAGCCAAAAACATATGAAAAATGAATAGTTCTGTCAACTCTTCCCTCAAACATTCCCCTGGCAAATATTCTGCTCTCTCATTGGCTGTAAGTCTGACTCCTCCCCCTTAGCATTTCCTTGTCCTGTATTCTGCTCTCTAATTGGCTGTTGGTCTATGATTCCTCCCCCTACAATTTCCATTGTCTTGTATTCTGCTCTCTCACTTGTTGTAAGTTTATGGCTCCTCCCCCTAAACTGTCCCTTGCCCTGTATCCGGCTCTCTCATTGGCTGTAGGTATATGACTCCTCCTCCTAAACTTTTAATTTCATTGTATCTCATTTTCTCATTGACTGGAGGTCTATAACTCATCCACCTTAACTTTCCCTTGCCCTGTATCCTGCTCTCTCATTGGCTGCAAGTATATGACTCCTCCTCCTGAACTATTCGTTTCATTTTATCTCATTTTGTTATTGGCTGGAGGTCTATGACCCCTCCCGCCTTGACATTCCCTAGCCCTGTATCCTGCTTTCTCATTGGCTGAACGTCTATAACTCCTCCCCCTAAACTTTCTTTTGCCCTGTATCCTGCTCTCTCATTGGCTGTTGGTCTATGATTCCTCCCCCTACAATTTCCATTGTCTTGTATTCTGCTCTCTCATTGGCTGTAAATGTATGACTCCTCCCCCTAATCTGTCCCTTGCCCTGTATCCTGCTCTCTTATTGGCTGCAGATTTATGACTTCTCCCCTTGAATGTTCCTTGCCCTGCATCATGTTCTCTCATTGGCTGTTTGTTTCTGACTCCTCCCCCTGAATACTCTCTTTCCCTGAATCTCACATGCTCATTGGCTGTAGGTCTATGACTCCTCCCCTACACTTTCCATTGTCTTGTCTTCTGCTCTATCATTGGCTGTAAGTTTATAACTCCTCCCCCTGAACTTTCCCTAGCTCTGTATCCTGCTTTCTTATTGGTTGTAGATGTATAACTCCTCCCTCTTTACTTTCCCTTGGCCTGTACTCTTCTCTTATATTGGCTGTAGGTCTATGACTCCTTCTCCTGGATAATCTCTTTCTCACTTTCTCATTGGCTGTAGGTCTGTGACTTCTCCTCCTGAATGTTCTCCTGCCCTGTATCCTGCCTTTTCATTGGCTGTTGGCCTATGACTCCTCCCCCTGATGATACTCTTTAGTAGGTCATCCAGATTTCTCTTTATGTCTACTACTGAACAGATACTACAGAGATACCACTCGACTCACATATTGTCTACTGTACATACACATATATACATTTTTGCCTGCTGTATAGTATGGATGTATGCACATTCAAACTCAGCCCATTGCCATTTCCCTCCAGCATGCACTGGCACATGAATGATGAACAGTTCTCTAATAATAATCATATAGGAATAATTAATATGGCTGCATTGTTTGATCATTTGCCAGTTCTTAAAGTAATTATGCAAATGAACGCAACTGCTGGATCCATTTATGAACTTCTACAATCAGCTCATTTTTCACAGTGTGGTTTACTTTCTACAAGCGCATAAAAAACCAGAAGCAAGAGTTCGTTCTGTTGGCAGTTTCTCCATTTAATCTGCTCTGCGGGACTGTGAAACCCCTCATCAAGTCCTCCTCATAATACACCGATGTTTCTGTCATTTATCCTGAAGGGCGCGCTGCATCAACAGCAATCAACCGTGACATTATGACACTCACAGTTCATTATAAGCTTTGTTTTTTTGGCAGGATACAAACCACTAGTCCAGCTGTCAGCCTTTTTATTCTTTATTTGCACAGGAATACAAAGATATTGGAATAAAACAGAAAAAAAAATAAGTTATAATGTGCAGGATGTTCCTTCGGCTTAGTCCCTTATATATCAGGGGTCGCCACAGCGGAATGAACCGCCAACTATTTCAGAATATGTTTTACACAGCAGATGCCCTTCCAGCCACAACCCAGTACTGGGAAACACCCATACACTCTCACACTCACACACACACACACACACACACACACACTAAATTGCCCATACAGCATGTGTTTGGACTGTGGGAGAAACCGGAGCACCCGGAGGAAACCCACGCTAACACGAGGAGAACATGCAAACTCCACACAGAAGCGCCAACTGACCCAGCCGGGACTCAAACCAGTGACCTTCTTGCTGTGAGGCCACAGTGCTAACCACTAAGCCACTGTGCCACTCTAACTATAATATTTTCATTTTCCTTCGGCTTAGTCCCTTTATTCATCAGGGGTCGCCACAGTGAAATGAACCACCAACTTATCCAGCATATGTTTTACACAGCAGATGCCCTTCCAGATGCAACCCAGTACTGGGAAACACCCATACACTCTCACATTCACACACTCATACACTACAGCCAATTTAGTTTATTCAATTCCCCTATAGCGCATGTGTTTGGACTGTGGGGGAAACCGGAGCACCCGGAGGAAACCCACGCCAACACGGGGAGAACATGCAAACTCCACACAGAAACGCCAACTGACCCAGCCGGGACTCAAACCAGTGACCTTCTTGCTGTGAGGTGACAATGCAAATCACTGAACCACCGTGTCGCCCTAACTATAATTCTGTACTGTGTAAGAAAACATTCTGTAGTAACACAAGATGCCTAACCCTCCTTAATACACCTTTTTTTTCTGCCAACATAATCTGCTTGTTCCCTCCAACTCAAATTCTCATCAACCAACAAATTGCCTTATATTTGGATTAAAGTGACGGGTCCGTTTGATTGCTGTTGTCACGCCGGCATAAATAAAGGAGCTGATCTCGCTGGCAATCTTGCGGTATTGTGGATCAGAGCTGCAGATGGTGGCGATGGCCGTTTTGCTTGATTCTGGAGTGCAAAAACATGCTCTGAAGGAGGAGGAAACACCTGCTGGTTCTGCATTTGCTGGTGGGGGTGGATTCAGATCAGAACAGGCTTTAATTAAACGCTTATCTCACCACTCAGAGACTCCTGCATCCGGACGGTGTGGAGAAATGTTCTTATTGCAATTGTGCTATATATATATATATATATATATATATATATATATATATTCATATTTTATATATATAGTCATATTTTCTCAAATATATACATGTATGTTTGTATTTATCTGTATATATAAAATAAATATGTTCAGTAAACATATGTAACTTATGTAAATACAAGTTTTTATTTTGAATGCAATTAATTGTGATTAATTTTGTGTGTGTGTATGTGTGTGTGAGTGTGTGTATGTGTGTGTGTGTGTGTGTCATGGACACTTCCTCTGTCAGGAGGGCATTGAGGCATGCCATTATTACTCTCTCATTATTCATTCATTCATTCATTATCATTTCAGCTTAGTCCCTTTATTAATCTGGGGTCGCCACAGCGGAATGAACCGCCAACTTATCCAGCATGTGTCTTCCAGCTGCAACCAATCTCTGGGAAACATCCATACACACCCATTCACACTCATACACTACGGACAATTTAGCTTACCCAATTCACCTATACCGCATGTCTTTGGACTTGTGGGGGAAACCGGAGCACCCGGAGGAAACCCACACCAACACAGGGAGAACATGCAAACTCCACACAGAAACGCCAACTGACCCAGCCGATGCTCGAACCAGAGGCCGCAGTGCCATTCACACCTGCTGTTCTCGTGTAAATCCACCAGAGGCCGCTGTCGACTGATTGACTGACTGACTGACCGACCGATACCCCTACCCACCCACTTCCCTAAATCCAACCGATAGTGCTTTGAAAAGCAATCCAGAAAAAGAAAAGCCCTCGCCTGATTTTTACCACGTTTTCAGATTTTACCACATTCTCACCCTCTTATTTACTTGTTTTTTGGCTTCTGTTTTTGTCTTACCTGTTTTCTGGAACCGTTCTTCACCAGACTCGAACCCCGTCGTCTCAGTCAACTCCGCTCTGCGTTTCAAATCCTCTGACATACGTGGCGAGCCACTGGACAACCTGGTAACAGCGGGAAAGCCATCCACATGGAGGTCAGCTGGTAGCGTGAAAAGGAACAGCATCATACTGCCCCATAACATTTGTTTTAAAGACGAAATGCCGCCATATGTACCTCTGGCCACATAATTCACGATCTCCAGAAATGTATACAGGGCTACGTGTTCAGAATGAGCCTATGTTGAAGTAACGTGATGAAAATACATGCAATAATTTTTAAGACATGTAAAGGCAGGAAGGAAGACCATCTAAAATGCAGTCTACAGTAAAATGAAAAACTATAGTACTGATACACAGAGAGGGAGGATTTACAGTATGCTGTATCCTCATACATGTTATTTCTCACATGAGTCACCTTTTCGCAGTGAAAGTGTTGTGTAAAACGTCTCGTGACTCATGAGCTCTTCAGAAAACTTCAGACTCAGAAGAATAAAGTTCTCTTGGTCATGTTTAAAGCATTTATCAGTGAGTCCTGAAAGCCACGTTTCAGACGCCGCGTCATTAGCAAAGATTGCTTCTGACAGTGTGGCTGTGTGCGTCGCCCTTGAGGAAAATCTGTCCTTCTCTTAAGTATTTGATTTATGAGGTGAATTTTGCCAATGACGTCTGGAATGAGTCTACGAACACCCGTGTCATGGCAAATACACGCTATAATCACTGGGATTTTGCTGCTTGAAGATTCGTCACTTTTGTTTCAGTGGCTCATGACAGGCCAAGATGATTTTCGTTGTTAGAAAAATTCCTTTATAAGTGCTTTTTTTATTTTATTTTCATTCATTCATTCATTTTCCTTCAGCTTAGTCCCTTTATTTATCAGAGGCCACCACAGCGGAATGAACCGCCAACTATTCCAGCATATGTTTTATGCAGCGGATGCTCTTTCAGCTGCAACCCAGTTCTGGTAAACACCCATACACACTCCCCTTCACACACACACACACACATACACTACAGCCATTTTAGTTAATCCAATTCCCCTATAGCGCATGTGTTTGGACTGTGGGGGAAACCGGAGCACCCGGAGGAAACCCACGCCAACACGGGGAGAACATGCAAACTCCACACAGAAACACCAACTGACACAGCCGGGACTCGAACTAGTGACCTTCTTGCTGTGAGGCCACAGTGCTAACCACTGAGCCACCGAGCCATTGTTTCAACATTGGCTCATTCTGAAAGCGTAGCCCTATATACATTTCTGGAGACTGCAAATTATGTAGCTAGAGGTACGTACGGCTGCATTTTGTCTGTGAAACTAACGCTACAGGGCGGTATGACGCTGTTCCTTTTCTCGCTACCAGCTGACTGCTTACCTCCGTGTGGACGGCTTTCCAAATGTTACCAGTTTGCCCAGAGGCTCGCCATGTACGTTGGCGGACTTGAGACACAGAGCGGAGTTGACTGAGACGACAGGGTTTGAGTCCGGTGAAGAACGGTTCCAGAAAGCAGATAAGACAAAAACAGAAGCCAAAAAAATAAAATAAACAAGTAAATAACAGTGTGAGAATGTGGTAAAATCTGAAAACGTGGTAAAAACCAGGGGGCTTTTCTTTTTCTGGATTGCTTTTCATAACACTAGTGGTTGGGTTTAGGGAAGTGGGTGGATGGGGCTATCGTTCGGTCAGTTAGTCAGTCAGTCGACAGTGGCTTCTGGCGAGAACAGCAGGTGCGAATGGCACCTGAGAGAGAGATGTGAGATCTGAAAAAGCGTAGACAGCGCCCTCTGGTGGATTCGCTAAAACAAAAACTGCAAAAAAACGTAGCTCCTGTGATGTATTTGGCGCTCTCCAGAAATGTATACAGCGGTACGTATCAATAATGAGCCTGAGTTGAATTGTTTGCACCCTCTTACCTTAAAATAAATTTGTAAATCCAATGAATCTTTTTTTTCAGTGTAGTTAATAGTTAGAATTGGTTATTAAACTAAAGTGTTACCCTGCAAATGTTGATTTTAGGGTGAGCTATGACTTTAACAGTCAGCTGTCTGCGTTGGAGATTATTAATGTTCTATGCTCTACATTCGATCGGTCTTTTATCGTGTTCCTGACCGCCGTGAACAGCCCTGCTGATTATCAGATCCAGGCCTCCATCCGCTGACCTCCATCAGGACGGGGTTCACTTTCTGTCCCGCGGCCCAGCCAGAGGTCATCGATCTGGGCTTGACGGATGGTGGGACTGCCTGCTGGTGTGTGGCCGGCTGAGATTTTAGCAGTACGAGCACCATGTAGTCGTAAAGCAGAGCATAAACGTGATGTTAGATCAGCAGGTGGACACACACACACACACACACACACACACACACACACGCACACATACAGACTCGTGGGTGTTTGCTGGAGGACGAGCAGCCTGTATGGGTCAATATATAGTGCTGAGTGGGTATTTCTGAACTTCACAAGCCTACAAATCACATTTAACTACTGAATACACTCTTAAATGCAGCGCTTTTGCACTGTTGCTATGGAAGAACAGGTAATAAAGCTCCCTACAGAAGCTTTCTTGAAGGAAACATTTTAATAAACTATTTTCCATTATAAACAACCATTTGTGAAATGTAAAGGTTTCATTTGAATAAAATTATTATTCATTATTATTTAATTTAATTTAATTTAATTTAATTTAATTTAATTTAATTTAATTTAATTTAATTTAATTTAAGCCTTACAGTGGCGCAGTGGGTAGCACGTTCGCCTCACAGCAAGAAGGTCGCTGCTTCGAGCCTCGGCTGGGTCAGTTGGCGTTTCTGTGTGGAGTTTGCATGTTCTCCCTGTGTTGGTGTGGGTTTCCTCCGGGTGCTCCGGTTTCCCCCACAGTCCAAAGACATGCGGTACAGGTGAATTGGGTAGACTAAATTGTCCGTAGTGTATGAGTGTGAATGGGTGTGTATGGATGTTTCCCAGAGATGGGTTGCAGCTGGAAGGGCATCCGCCGTGTAAAACATATGCTGGATAAGTTGACGGTTCATTCCGCTGTGGCGACCCCAGATTAATAAAGGGACTAAGCCGAAATGAAAATGAATGAATGAATGAATGAATGAATGGGGTTGCTCATTTACACACATACACTACGGACAATTTGGCTTACAAAATTCCCCTATAGCGCATGTCTTTGGACTGTGGGGGAAACCGGAGCACCCAGAGGAAACCCAAGCGAACACGGGGAGAACATGCAAACTCCACACAGAAATGCCAACTGACCCAGCCGAGGCTCGAACCAGCGACCTTCTTGCTGTGAGGCAAACGTGCTACCCACTGCGCAACCGTGAGGCCCCTTAATTTAATTTAATTTTATTTAATTTAAAAATTTCAACACATTTCTAAACATAATAGTTTTAATAAATAATTTCTAATAACTGATTTATCTTCGTCATGACGACAGTAGATAATATTTTACTAGATATTTTTTTAGTATTCAGCTTAAGGTGACATTTAAAGGGTAATTGGGCAAGTTTATATGTGTATGGTCCAATACTTCTCTTTAGATATTTAATTTGATTCCCATATATTTGTGTTTGATTGCAGTAAAGGTCTTGAGTGCTAATAGTGTAACTTTAAGCCGAGTCTCCTCTCGTTCTGCTTCATCTTTAATATTCCGGGTCTAATGAACCTAAACCAAGGTTACCCTTTCTGTGACTCAACGCAGAGCTTGATCAACCTTGAGAAAGCCATGGAGCCGCCTTGATGAATGGTTTGGGTTTCATTGTAAGCACATACGGCAGGCTCAGGTCCAGCGCTCTGGCAGAAAACGGATGGGGTCAGCAAAGCACATTCATTTAGCAACACAGAACATCCTTCTGGATCTCAGCTGAGACACAAACACGCCTGCAAGAAGTGTTATTGGCAGAACCTCCAGTGAGATACGGATAAATCTAACATTTCATGGAGTACGTCAGGAGCAGCAGATAGTACCAGCGTTTAGTCTAATCTATAGTATGCATGCAGACCTCACACGGAGAACGGGATCCAGCTGAAAAACACACACTGAAGAAAAACACACTAGTTTTATGCTTTAAAGATGATTTGATTTGCCCCACAGCACAGCAAACACACACTTTAGTGCACTTAAAACATATTATCCACACCACCCACATTCAACAATACTATAGTAGTTTAGAATATATACTACAGTGTTTTTAGTAAATTCTATTATGCTCTATATTATATTATTTACACACATAATTGTTAATGAGTGCTATACAGCATACTGTAGTATTAACTAATAAACTGTTATAGATACTGTAGTATAATTTAGTCTTCACTACAGTAAATACAGTGGTGTATTGTAGCATTATATAACCTATAGTTGTAGAAAACTACAGTACTGGGTCATTTGTTTATATTACTATAGCTGTTGTGTTACCATAGCAATTATAAAATTACAACAACAGATCAGTCATTATAGTTGTTGTGTTACCATAGCAACTGTAGAATCACTACAACAGATCAATTTATCTAGTTGTTTTGTTACCATAGCAACTGGCGAATTGCTACAACAGATCAATTACTCTAGTTGTTTTGTTACCATAGCAACTATAGAATTACAACAACAGATCAGTCACTATAGTTGTTGTGTTACTATAGCAACTGTAGAATCGCTACAACAGATCAATTACTATAGTTGTTGAGTTACCATAGCAACTGTAGAATCGATACAACAGATCAATTACTATAGTTGTTGAGTTACCATAGCAACTGTGGAAGCACAACAACAGATCAATTACTCTAGTTGTTGTGTTACCATAGCAACTGTAG
>CAIGQW010054212.1:0-11729 GCA_903798125.1 Danio choprae
TGTGTGTGTGTGTGTGTGTGTGTGTGTGTGTGTGTGTGTGTGTGTGTGTGTGTGTGTGGATACACTCAAAAGTTAAAAGTTTAACCAATGTAAAACGTTTTACTGTGTGTGTGTGTGTGTGTGTGTGTGTGTGTGTGTGTGTGTGTGTATACACTCAAAAGATAACTGTCCTGACACACATCACACACGCTTTCTTCATGATATAACAAATGTAACTTACACACAGCTGAAGACAAAAGTATTAGCTCCCCTGAGATGTTTTTCCTCAGCAGTTATATTTCCTGTTATTTTTTACGAGAAAGTCTTGTGTGTGTGTGTGTGTGTGTGTGTGTGTGTGTGTGTGTGTGTGTGTGTGTTTCCCCTTTAAAATATATGACTTTTCCAATTGTCTACAGAACAAACCACTGTTATCCAATGACTTGCCTAATTACCCTAATTAACCTAATTAAGCCTTTAAATGTCACTTTAAGCTGAATACTAGTATCCTGAAGAATATCTAGTCTAATATTATGTGCTGTCATCATGGCAAAGAGAAAATAAATTAGTTATTAGAAGTTAGTTGTTATTTTGTTTAAAAATGTGTTGCAACGGTGGCGCAGTGGGTAGCACAATCGGCTCACAGCAAGAAGATCGCTGGTTCGAGCCTCGGCTGGGTCAGTTGGCGTTTCTGTGTGGAGTTTGCATGTTCTCCCTGTGTTGGCGTGGGTTTCCTCTGGGTGCTCCGGTTTCCCCCACAGTCCAAACACATGCGCTATAGGTGAATTGGGTAAGCTAAATTGTCCAAAGTGTATGAGTGTGAATAAGTGTATGGATGTTCCCCAGTGATGGGTTGCAGCTGGAAGGGCATCCGCTGTGTAAAACATATGCTGGATAAGTTGGCGGTTCATTCCACTGTGGCGACCCCAGATTAATAAAGGGACTAAGCCGAAAAGAAAATGAATGAATGAATGAACATTAAGCCTACTTGCACTATGTTGTAATTATTTTATTATTAGAAATTGGTGTGGGGTTTTCCTTTTCTGTTATTTGTGAGAAATATGACGATAGTAACAACAACAATAATAATAATAATGGGAATAACAATATGTTTATATGTAATATTTTAATATTAAAATATCTTTCATTTCTAATTAATGTTGTGTAATATCTTAAATATTCTATTTATTCATTCATTCATTTTCTTTTCGGCTTAGTCCCTTTATTAATCTGGGGTCGCCACAGCAGAATGAACCGCCAACTTATCCAGCATATGTTTTACGCAGCGGATGCCCCTCCAGCTGCAACCCATCACTGGGAAACATCCATACAACTCAATCCAAACATCCATGCACACTCATTCGCACACATACCTGAATGAATATTCTATTTAATAGAATAAAAATAATAATTAAAATAATAAAATCCTATTTTAATTTATGTATAAATAATATATACAAATAAATAAATGATAATAATCACTTAAAAGTACCAGAAATTACAGAGGAGCCATGTTTAACATGCCATAGTACACTATTAACATATATTTTCTACTAATAATATTACTTAATATTAACAATGCTTGCATTTTGAGCATAAACACTCATTTGGTAAACTACACACAGCACAGAGATCATATCAGCTGATACTGTTATATACATACACACAGCACTGAATGATTATCAGTCATATTAGCAAGATGTTTACATGGTAATCCAAATAATAACTAACTAATAATCAGATTTGTCAGGACAAACGTGGAGATATGATTTCTGACCCGGTGTAAAAAATAGCCAATTTGCACACAGAAAAAAGTTTTCAATGCTGAAGATCCAACAGGTTGTTGTTTGTCCAGCAGGTTGTGGAGCCCTCCAGAGGACACCAGCAGAACTGCACCTCAAACTCACACTCATAACCTACAGATCCTGGTGCTAGAAGACATTATCAGCACATCTGGACATCTAATAAACATGAGGCTGAAGTCACTGTGCACAGGAGAGCAGGTCAGTGTTTTCTTTTGTTCTCTTCATGACTGTGATTTGGGGACGTAAAGGCAAAGATTAATCACATCCTAAATAAAAGGTTTTTGACAATATATGCGTGTTGCACTGTATATTTAATTTGCATATATAAATACTATAAATAATAAATAGTTTATTTGAGTAAATATTTCTATTTAGATATAAAATATGTATGCATATGACACAAATTATATATACATTTAAATATCTGTGTGACAAACATTTTCGTATAGTTTTGTTTGTATGTATGTGTGTGTATCACATATACATAATCAATATTTAAAATACACACATATTATTACGAGTCGAATTGAATTTTAGTTGAATTAAATCAAATTTAATCGATTCAAATTGAATAATTTTGAGTTGAATTGATTTAAATGAAATTGAATTGAATTGAGGGCGGCACGTTGGCTCAGTGGTTAGCACTGTCGCCTCACAGCAAGGAGGTTGCTGGTTCGAGTCCCGGCTGGGCCAGTTGGCATTTCTGTGTGGAGTTTGCATGTTCTCCCTCTCTCTCCTGTTGGCGTGGGTTTCCTCCGGGTGCTCCGGTTTCCCCCACAGTCCAGACACATGCGCTATAGGGGAATTGGATGAACTAAATTGGCCAGAGTATGTGTGTGAATGTGAGTGTGTATGGGTGTTTCCCAGTAATGGGTTGCAGCTGGAAGGGCATCCGCTGTGTAAAACATATGCTGGATAAGTTGGCGGTTCATTCCACTGTGGCGACCCCTGATGAATAAAGGGACTAAGCCGAAGGAAAATGAATGATTCAAATGGAATTTAATTCAATCAATTCAAATCAATTGAGCTGAATCAAATCAAACTAAATCAAAATTGAATCAAATCAAATTAAATCATTTTGAGTTGAATTGAATCAAATTGAATTGAATTGAATTAAATTGAATTAAATTGAATTGAATCAAATTGATTTGAATGAAATAAAATTAAACTGAATCAAAATTGAATTTAATCAAATCAAATTTAATTGAATCATTTTGAGTTGAACTGAATCAAACTAAATATAATTCAATCCAACTGAATCGAATGATTCAATGATCAAATTGAGTTGAATTAAATCAAATCTAACTGGATCAAAATGGAATTGAATCAAATCAAACTGAATCATTTTGAGTTGAATTGAATTGAATTCAATCAAATTGAATCGAATCAAATTGAATTGCATTGAATCAAGTTGAATTAAATCGAATCGAACTGAATTGGATCCGGTTGAACTAAATCGAAAGTAAGTGAGCCGGACAAAAGAGATCAACTCTGCAGACCGATCAAATCCTACAGAAAGCTGTTTATTAAGCACACGTAAAAAGTCAAGTGGATAATAACTCTAGTGGTGTTCCTGAAATGCATCTTTGATCTCCAACTCTTTGATCTGCTTCCACTTTAGAATCCGTTTAGAATTCTGGGACATTTCCCAGATCCCATTTATTTCAAACAGAAGCAGAAACTTCCTTCAGTCACAGTGGTGTGCATGTTTCCTCAAAAAATAACCCACAGTGGATCTACGATAAATAGACTATAACAAACTAGCGGCATACTGATGATGGTTTTAATGAAGACTCTTATTATTTATAGAAAGAATATAAATTAATTTATAGCCTCCTGTCTCAGAAGAAGTTGTTTTCTATCTTTTAAACATGTCTGAAAATGAGTTTAAAAGCTGTACATGGAGCATCCTGACCGCTTCTGTTAGTGGGTTTCAATAAGGTCCTGTAGTTTGGGGCTCTGGAAATGCACTGGTTTTGCTTCTGCGCAGTGTTTTCCATAGCCTTTGGTCCTCGGTCTCTCTCTCTGGTCTCTGCTCATCCTCCTCTCAGTCAGCCAGAGGGAATGTAATGTGCGCATGATATTCGACTTTTCACTTTTTGGACAGAAATTTCATCTTGTGTCCTGTGAGGAAGAAAAAGAGACGCTCAGAATCACTCAGACATAGGTGGCTTGATTTATTTACATCACAAACACTGAATTAAACGAATATTCACTGAATATTCTGTCACACGACTGAGGAAAACAATGCCATGTTGCATTTTTAGCTTAATGTTATTTTATTTGAGATCCTGGTTTATGTTTAATAATTAAAGGCGAAATTCAGCAGTTTGCATTGTGGAATACAGTATGTGATGTTTCTTTAAATCTAGAAATCATATTCATTCATTTTCATTTCGGCTTAGTCCCTTTATTAATCAGGGGTCGCCACAGCGGAATGAACCGCCAACTTATCCAGCATATGTTTTACGCAGCGGATGCCCTTCCAGCTGCAACCCAGTACTAGGAAACATCCATACACACTCATTCACACACATACACTACGGCCAATTTAGCTTATTCAATTCCCCTATAGCGCATGTGTTTGGACTGTGGGGGAAACCGGAGCACCTGGAGGAAACCCACACCAACACGGGGAGAACATGCAAACTCCACACAGAAATGCCATCTGACCCAGCCGGAACTCGAACCAGTGACCTTCTTGCTGTGAAGCGACAGTGCTAACCACTGAGCCACCATGTCACCATATTTATATAAATATATTAATTATATTTCTTATCATTTGTAACTTTCATCTACACACACACACACACACACACACACACCTATCTATATATTCTTTTATTATAACATTTTAGTATTTATTCAGAGAGATCTTTTAAAACTAGTTTTTAAATAAGAAATTTCAAATAATTTATTTAGAAATGAAATTAGTCAGTTAAATTATTGTCTTTGCCATGATGACAGTGCATAATATTTTACTAGTTATTTTGCGGGCATCACGGTGGCGCAGTGGGTAGCACAATCGCCTTACAGCAAGAAGGTCGCTGGTCAGTTGGCATTTCTGTGTGGAGTTTGCATGTTCTCCCCGTGATTGCGTGGGTTTCCTCCGGGTGCTCCGGTTTCCCCCACAGTCCAAACACATGCGCTATAGGGGAATTGGGTAAGCTAAATTGTCCGTACTGTGTGTGTGTGTGTGTGTGTGTGTGTGTGTGTGTGTGTGAGAATAAAACATATGCTGGATAAGTTGCCGGTTCATTCCACTGTGGCGACCCCAGATTAATAAAGGGGTCGCCACAGCGGAATGAACAGCGGAATGAACCGCCAACTTATCCAGCATATGTTTTACCCAGCGGATGCCCTTCCAGCTGCAGCCCAGTACTGGGAAACATCCATACACTCTCACACACACACTCATACACAACAGTCAATTTAGTTTATTCAATTCACCTATAGCGCATGTGTTTGGACTGTGGGGGAAACCAGAGCACCCAGAGGAAACCCACGCCAACACAGGGAGAACATGCAAACTCCACACAGAAACGCCCACCGGCCCAGCCGAGACTCGAACCAGCGACCCTCTTGCTGTGAGGCAACAGTGTTAACCACTGAGCCACCGTGTCGCCGCATATAAGCTGTATTGTATAGTATATATATAAAATAAGTCCAATATAAGCAAATTGTCTACTATTCCAAACATGCCTTAATTTATTCATTCTCTTCAGTGAGACTTTACCTAAGCCTTTGAGGAACTTGTTGACGCCTCTGTTCTCGCTGCCGGGAAGAGAATCTAGATAATCCTGAGCCCTCACCTCAAACAGACCTGTCCAAAACACAATACAGCAATTAAACACTTATTTTATCCTCCCAAGATTCATTGCTGCAAAAAACACAATCCAACCTTTCAGGCCCTGCCTCCGCAGCTCTCTCTCCTGCAGGAACCCGGCGAACATCTGCGTCTCCATGAAGACCTCCAGGAATCTGCGCAGGCTTTTAGAGGAGACGGCTTTACGAAACGCGTCACGCTGGAAAGATGAAGGAGTGGGAGAAGAGGAAGACGAGGCCGAAGACTCTTCATCTCGGTCACTGCCGCCCATGAAGAGGGAATAATGACCCACGATCTCCACGAAGAAACGTACAAACGCCTCCGACACCACTGAACTCAGACATCCGGGCTCTACCAGGAGAGAAATGAGGAAGCATTACCTGGATGATCAGGAACTGACTGGTGCATTCAAAGAAAAACTGAAAAAATATATACAGTTGAGCACAAAATGATCAGCCTTTCAGCCTTCAGTTGGCGTTTCTGTGTGGAGTTTGCATGTTCTCCTCGTGTTGGCGTGGGTTTCCTCCGGGTGCTCCGGTTTCCCCCACAATTCCAAAGACATGCAGTATAGGGGAATTGGGTAAGCTAAATTGTCCGTAGTGTATGTGTGTGAATGAGTGTGTATGGATGTTTCCCAGTGATGGGTTGCAGCTGGAAGGGCATCCGCTGAGTAAAAACACATGCTGGATAAATTGGCGGTTCATTCCGCTGTGGCGACCCCAGAATAATAAAGGGAGTAAGCCGAAAAGAAAATGAATGAATGAATATTATTAGTCCCCTTAAGTGATGTACATGGCCAGTTAGACCAGTTATATTTCTAAAGTCGTTTATTATGTTAATTGCAATTTCTTTCCTCACAATTCAGATTTTTCCTTATTTGGGAATGAAATTTATGACATTTTTCTCTGCATTTCTAATTTTCTTTTGCAATTCAGATATATATATATATATATATATATTTTTTTTTTGCATTTTTTTTTCATGCAATTCTGACTTTCTTAAAATTATATATATATTATATTTTACACAATTGTGGGTTTATTTATTTCAATTCTGACTTTCTCTTGCATATGAATTTTTTTTTTTTACACACAATTCAGATTTTTTCTTTGCATTTCTGATTTTGAGAATGAATGAATGAATGGATGGATGGATGGATGGATAGATGGATAGATGGATGGATGGATGGATGAATGAATGGATGGATGAATGAATGAATGGATGAATGAATGAATAGATGAATGAATGAATGGATGGATGAATGAATGGATGGATGAATGAATGAATGGATGAATGAATGAACGAATAGATGAATGAATGAATGAATAGATGAATGAATGAATGAATGAATAGATGAATGAATGAATGAATAGATGAATGAATGAATGGATGAATGAATGAATGGATGAATGAATGGATGAATGAATGAATGAATAGATGAATGAATGAATGAATGAATGAATAGATGAATGAATGAATGGATCAATGAATGAATAGATGAATGAATGAATGAATAGATGAATGAATGAATGAATAGATGAATGAATGAATGAATAGATGAATGAATGAATGAATAAATGAATAGATGAATGAATGGATGAATGAATGAATGGATGAATGAATGAATGATTAGATGAATGGATGAATGAATGAATAGATGAATGAATGAATGAATAGATGAATGAATGAATGAATAGATGAATGAATGGATGAATGAATGAATGAATAGATGAATGAATGAATGAATAGATGAATGAATGGATGAATGAATGAATGAATAGATGAATGAATGAATGATTAGATGAATGGATGAATGGATGAATAAATGAACTGTTTCAATTTTAAATAAATTTTTTGGAATCCAAAGAAACAAAAAACTGAGGGGAAAAATTGCCAAAATTGCATTAGAAAATTCAGGAATACCAGGAACAAAACTCAGGAATGCAAAACTAATTCAATTGTAAGAAAAAAATCAGAAATGCAAGGAAAAAATCTGAATTGTATGAAAATTCTGAATTGTGTGTAAAAAAAATGCAAGAATAGATTTGCAATATATAAACCCAGAATCGTGTGGGGAAAAAATGTAAGTCAAGTCAGAATTGCATGAAAAAAATTGCAACTCGACCACACAAACAGTAGGTAAAGGTAAGAACAATAGTCAGAATCGTGGGAAAAGTAAAAAAATCCAGTATTCAAATAGAGTCACTTTTGCAAACAAACACTAATAATTCACAAGAAGCTATAGAAATGTGAGATATATATATATATATATTTTTTTTTAATCCCAGCTCCTCACCGCTGGTATTATCCGCCAGGTCACAGGCGAACTCTTTCCTCCGTTCCAGCACGTGTTCGAGTGCCGCCTGCAGTTTATGAGGCAGAATCGAGTCTTCATCATCCATCTGCAACAGCAAATGCAAAAACAGCATTAATAATAAAAGTAATAATAATAATAACATTCTATTTTATTAATGCTACGATTTTCTACATCACTACATCAAGCATAGTACAGAATAACACATCCAACTGATGTAGGAACAAAACATCAACAATAAAAGAACAGCAAGTCAATAAATTGAAAACACTATCATAAAAAGATTAGTTTTTATTTGAGTTTTATCATGGAAACTCATAATATTCTGTATATTCATAACCCACGCTGAGCCTATCATTATATATATAGTCATTACAAACCCTCTATTAGTGCATTAATAATAGGTGCATTGTTTTATTTTGTTCTGTTTTCAGCTCCTACACTTTTAAACCCATTCTGCCAATGTTTTTACTATTATTTCTGCACAGGACGTTTCAAATCTACAGATACACATCCACATTTAGTTGCATTTTGTACCTGTCGCAGGAAACGGCTGCTGCCGAGGTCGACCACCAGGACCTGAGAGAGAGCAGAGGACACAGTGATATCATTTCCTCCAACAGTGGCGATCTCAGCCATTTCTTTCCCCTATCGCTGCTATAATGAGGAGAATTATTAGCGACGCGTCCGGCCTCTGCTCCTCAGTCCTGATCTTTTGCTGATCCCGCCTGTATATATAGAATATTCACAGCACATCCTAGACTTTATTGGCCTGCTTTCCTTCCCGCATTAGTCCTGATGAGGTGTTAGATTTGAGAAGTCAGAGGTCAAACGGCTGAAAATAGTTTTGGAGATCTGGCCTTGATCCTAAAATCTGTATTACACTCGCAGTATGCAGTGTGTGTCTGACAAAATGTGTGCTATATAATCATATGATATGAGTACTGTATCCCAGAATGCAATGCACTCTTACACTTATAAACTCTGATGTGGCTCATTATTTGATCACACTGATATTCTCAAAAAATTCATTAGTATAGGATGTTAGTCTTTTATAGTATAGTATTGTATAGTATAGTATAGTATAGTATTTTATAGTAAAGTATAGTGCAGTATACTATAGTGCAGTATAGTGTAGTATAGTGCAGTATAGTATCATATAGTATAGTGCAGTATAGTATCGTATAGGGCAGTATAGTATAGTGCAATTTAGTATAGTATAGTGCAGTATAGTATATAGTATAGTGCAGTATAGTATCATATAGTGCAGTATAGTATAGTGCAATATAGTACAGTATAGTGCAGTATAGTATATTAAGCATAGCATAGTATAGTGTAATATAGTATAGTATAGTGCAGTATTCCATAGTATAGTATAGTATTCTATAATATAGTATAGTGCAGTATTGCATAGTGTAGTGCAGTATTCCATAGTATAGTGCAGCATTGCACAGTATAGTACATTATAGTATATTATAGTGCAGTATAGCATAGTATGGTATAGTGCAGTATGGCATGGCATAGTATAGTACAGTATAGTATAGTGCAGTATAGTATATAATATAATATATAATGTAATATTATATACACTATAGGATAATATATAGTATAGCATAGTATAGAATATATTGTACAGTATAGTATAGTGCAGTATTGTATAGTATAGTGCAGTATAGTACAGTGCAGTATATTCTGACCTCCTCCAGTGGGAGCTCTTTGAGGCGGCTCAGTGAGCTGGACAGAAGCCCCACGATGAAGGGTGTCGGTGTGCAGACGATGTCCATCATTGCTGGAGGCAGAACCGGGATGTAGGTGTGCTGCCAGGTGAATGGGTACAGCAGAGCCACCACAGCATGACAACACTGGGAGAGAGTGCTGGAGACAGAGATAGGGAGAGAGAGATGTACTTACACATTTACACCAGCAGGTGGCAGAACACAGCAGTCAAACAGAGCTGCTTAGCAAAACAATCCCATTTAATTAATACAAAGTAAAAATACTTTCAATAAGTTGGTGACGGGTTCATGAACGAAATATCAAAAGAAAGATTGTTATATATATTATTATGTTTTAGATTTGTGCATTGTCATGCTTAATTAGGAATATCTTCCTTCCCAAATGTTCATTTTCTTTTCGGCTTAGTACACACAGATACGCATTTGCAAAGACATGCACACACAAACACACATGCAAATACTCACAAACACACATTTCAAACAAACACGCACACACATACACACACACAGACCAACACACATCAGCAAATACACAAACACACAGAAACAAATATGCATGCGTACACACAGAAACACGCACACACTAATAGACACACTAACATGCACACACATACACATTTGCAAAGGCATGCACACACAAACACACATGCAAACACTCACAAATATGCACACAAATAATTATACATAAACACACAGACATAATACATAAACACACAGACACAAATATGTATGCACACAATATATAAAAAACATGTTAGAAAAAATCCCAGAGGAAACCCACGCCAACACTGGGAGAACATGCAAACTCCACTCAGGAACGCCAACTGACCCAGCCGACTCAACATAATAAGAGACGCGTACCTGAGTTTATCTGCGGTAAAGATGACCCGTCGCTCCAGCAGAAGAGAAGCAAAGACCCGAAGAAGCAGACGCAAGCTCAGAGAGGAAAACAAACACTCGAAATCCACATGTTCCAGACGGGAATCTGAGGGCCGGCACAGATCTATCACCTGCAGACAGAGACACACACACATTCAGCTTTGTGGAGATGTTCAGTGTTTTCCGACACTTGCGAAGGCTTGATTCTGACCTCTGTTCCTGAACCCGGCAGGAAGTTTTTGATGCTGATTGTTCGTCCCGGTGCTGGAAACGGAGCCTCCATGATTCCTCTCATAAACGGCTGGACCAGCGCTGGGGAAATGGCCCGTCTCTTCTCCACTTCATCCAGGATCTACAACAGACGAAAATACACACATCATCTTGAATAGTGGGATTTTTACATATGATAACACTGTGTCCTAATACTACTACTAATATAACACACTGAGTGTACTATAATGCAGATGAAATACCTTGGAGAACAGATCAAAACAGCCCAATCTGCTGACAATGCAGTAAACCTCAGGTAAACGCCTTCCTTTACCACTGGGCTGAAAACACACAAGCACAAACCACCGATGGGACTGGCAAAATATCAAGTAAAGATATAAAATAACGCAAAAAGTATTCAAAATGAAGTCATGTGACGATGTATAAAACTTTTCTGATATTCCAGTGAGAGCCCTGTTTATGCTTTCTGCAAAATGACACCCAAAAAAAGAGTAAATCTCACCAATAAACGCCGACAATACCCAAATCTCCGACTGCCATCTTCTCCGGTTAAGACGAATGAAAATGTCTCACTATAAAGAACAGATTCATTTCGGCTTAAAATCATGTCCCGTTGAGGAGCGGATTCCCAAACAGCACAATAAAGCATTTATTTCAACAAATGTGCTGCTGATAATTATTGCGGGGCAGTAAAGCCGCGGTCACACTGGACCTTTCGCCCATAGACTTCCATTCATCCGCATGCGAATGCGACAGATCGGAAACGCAAGCTCGTGCGACAAGTTTCGCAGTTTGCTGCGTTGCAAAGTTCAAGCTTGGTGAACTCTGACCTGGGAAATCGAATCACGTGACTGCATGAGACCAATCGAAGATCAAAACATGACCTCTCTGGACAGAATGTAAAATATGAATATACGCTTTTTAAAATGTCTAATCATCTTGTTTAATCCCGCCCCTTTTCT
>CAIGQW010054212.1:21729-32852 GCA_903798125.1 Danio choprae
TCTGCTGTTAAAACTAGCCTAGAGCACATCTAAAAACTAGCCTAGAGCGCCATCTGCTGTTAAAACTAGTCTAGAGCACATCTAAAAACGAGCCTAGAGTGCCATCTGCTGTTAAAAACTAGCCTATAGCACCTACAGTAATGCTGCTTGATGTTGCAAACTGGTATTTTCATATTATATTATTTTTAATTTTCACTTGTAGAGCAAGTAGCTTGACCATTCACTGTCATTTGTTATTCCTGTTATATTGTCAAGTGAACTGGAAGTCCTAAAACAATCGCAGAAAGCAGCGTATACTTCCACACTGCAGCATAAGCTGAATAAGACAAACAAACTACCAACAAATCTGCTGTTTCCCACCAAACAAAACAGTTTAGATTTCAATTAAACAACACTTCATGTTTTCCGAGTCTGACAGTCAGTGGCGCTAGCTAATGTGGCCATTTATGTTGGCTAATATCCTCTTGTCGGCACTGCTTGATTATTTAGTCCAACATTTCTGCGGAGAGATTTGGACCTGACGTCATGTGTTTGCTTGCTGCGTTTGTATTGCTTTCCAGATGTTTGAGCATTAGCCAGGGACTCCACGCAATCCTCATTAGCTGTGTGTGGCATCATGTGTGGTGCTAACAAGAAGACAAACTCCTAGCAAAATCTGTCTTGGTTTGTGCGAGGAACGGATGAGCCAGAGAGGGATAAGGAAAAATTTAGAGCGGAAGAAAGGCATTTTTTTCTGTCACGTCGATTCATCCACCAGATGCGTCTAGTGGGAAGAGAGTTTATGATGTTGGGACATCCAGTTCTAAAACACAGGAGAACGTACACTACGCTCCACCTATTAAATAGACTTCTATGTGCCAGAAGAGATGAAGAATAATTCCATTATTGGAGAGCGCTATTATATGATTAGACACATTCATCATTACAAGGAAGGAGGAGGACTATTGAACTTGGTCTGACTGGTCAGATTCATCATAATCGTAGATGATTAAGATTCAATAGGAAAGCTATATGGATTCCAGATTTGGGGGTTTTACAACTTGGAAATGAAATCTGATAGGCTGAACTTGTGTGCTAAAGGAAATGCTAATAAGCTAACCACATAATTGCTGGCCCACGTAGAAATCTGATATATGATAATATATGCAAATTATATATATTATTCACTCATACATTCATTCATTTTCCTTCAGCCTTTATTCATCTGGGGTCTCCACAGCGGAATGAACCGCCAACTTATCCAGCATATGTTTTACACAGCCGATGTCCTTCCAGCTGCAACCCAGTACTGGGAAAAACCCATACACACTCATTTACACACATACGGCAAATTTAGCTTCTTTAATTCGCCTATAGCGCATGTGTTTGGGCTGTGGGGAAACCGGAGCACCCAGAGGAAACCCACGCCAACACGGGGAGAACATGCAAACTCCACACAGGAACGCCAACTGACCCAGCCGGGACTCGAACTAGTGACCTTCTTGGTGTGAGGCGACAGTGCTAACCACTGTGCCACCATGCCGCCCTTTATACAGTATATGACAGACAAAAATGCTTTTCTTACTTAGAGTTTTTGTGTTGTTTTTAGTCCAAATATCTAAAAATTCTTAAATTAAGACATATTTTCTGGGCACGGTGGCGCTGCCCTCATTTTTTAAACTATTAGCTCCAGCGGCACGGTGGCTCAGTGGTTAGCACTGTCGCCTCACAGCAAGAAGGTCGCTCGTTCGAGTCCCAGATGGGTCAGTTGGCATTTCTGTGTGGAGTTTGCATGTTCTCCCCGTGTTGGCGTGGGTTTCCTCCGGGTGCTCCGGTTTCCCCCACAGTCCAAACACATGCGCTATAGGTGTATTGAATAAGCTAAATTGACCGTAGTGTATGAGTGTGAATGAGAGTGTATGGATGTTTCCCAGTGCTGGGTTGCAGCTGGAAGGGCATCCGCTGTGTAAAACATATGCTGCATAAGTTGGCGGTTCATTCCGCTGTGGTGACCCCTGATGAATAAAGGGACTAAGCCAAAGGAAAATGTATGAATGAATGAATTGTATTAGCTCCCTAATATTTTGATAATATTTTGTTGTCCAATGACTAAGGAATATATGTAAGCGGGCGTTTTTGCAATATTTTGAAATATATGTTGGATTATGACATATTTTTGTAAAATCTTGCATGTCAAATATGTAATTTGCATCAATTTCCATCTATCAAATTTCTATATGGGGACAACAAAGGAAATTGGCATATCACAGTCCTTTTTTTGTTGATGTCAAAACCCTGCATGCAATCAAACTCTATTTTTCCTAGTCACAGATAAGCCTTCACATCATGCTGTTGAGCAACTGACCTGGGGTAACCCAAACACAGACCCTTGGTGAGGTTGAGCAAACGAGCACCGATGTTTGTGATGGACTTTTCTCAATTTAGTTGTTATTAAAGTTTCAAGCTCCTGGGCTTCTGGGTAATTGCTCTGTCAGGTGTACAGTCTAAAAGTCAGCCAGGATTTAACATCGCAGTGCAAGACTAAAACTATTGGCCAAAAAACATTTTCATTAATTAAAATTTAATTAAATTCACAATAAATTCATTCATTTATTCATTTTCCTTCGGCTTAGTCGCTTTATTCATCAGGGGTCGCCACAGCGGAATGAACCGCTAACTTATCCAGCAAATGTTTTACACAGCGGATGCCCTTCCAGCTGCAACCCATCACTGGGAAACATCCATACACACTCATTCACACACACACTCATACACTACGGCCAATTTAGTTAATCAATTCACCTATAGCGCATGTGTTTGGACTGTCGGGGAAACCGGAGCCAACACAGGGAGAACATGCAAACTCCACACAGAAATGCCCAGCCAGGACTCGAACCAGTGACCTTCTTGCTGTGAGGCGACAGTGCTAACCACTGAGCCACCGTGTCAACCTATATTCGATTTGTATCATGTAATTTGTGTATCTCTTTGCATAATAATAATAATAATAATAGTATAAAAATAAAAGCTAATAAAAAATGCTAAACTATAATAGCCTCTTTGTGGTGCAGTGCATTGGGTTACCTAAGATATCCTCGTAGACATTCTCCTCTGATAAAGTGCGAGTGAGGCCTAGCTTAGAAAGCTCGTACAAATCTGCTCGACATCCTTCTGCTGCAGACTGTAGAAGATCTTCGAACTCGTAAGACTTCCTGCAGGGTCAACAAATACAATTAAAAGCGTCCATTAATATCATAATAAAGCACCAACCTGATTTCACCAAGCAGGACATGTTCTTGAATTAACATCTGTGTTGATCCTGGAACAACATTCCAATCAGCCAATCAGAATTAAGCGATACGTTTACAGCTTATGTTAAGTTTAGGCTTACGGTTAGGTTTATGCACTTCTACATGATTGTTATCCAACTATTATTGCCCTCTGATTTTGGGAATAATCTACAGTTATGGTTGGGTTTAGGGGTAGGGAATAAGGACCAAGAAAGAAGCAAGCAAGTCAGAAGGAACTTACAGGAATAACAAGATTTGGTGAATTTTGTGCAATCCTAGATTAAAAACAGATCTCTTCACCACAAGATTAAGATTGGGCCACGACGTCAAATGTTCAAAATGTATTTTCATAGATGGGCTAGACTGATAAATACTACGGTTAAAACTGAATCCCCATAAAGACTGAGGACAGTAATCCTTTAGAGGAGTGTTGGTTTCAAAAGATTTACTTTCACATTAATGTGACATAAAAATCAGATGCTAGGCTAGTAAATTTGCGAGGTGCTTTCAGTCCATGGGCCGTTTCTCCAGTGAGTGTGTCTACATTTGTAGTGGTACATACCATAGAGAGAAATATGAGATGAGGAATTAAATCCTGACAAATTTAAAAATAGGCTTCCAAGGGAATACATCAAATACTATGAAAGGTGGACTGAGGTGAGATGTTGCAGATGATTCATTGAACAGTCTTAAAAATAGCCCTCGCATTAGCCCGAGACAGTAGGTAAGCATGCTACTTGTTGAAAATGGTCTTATTGGCGAAGGCATTTATGCATGTGGCTGATTTAGCTCTACTTGAGCTAAAGAAGCTAAATTTATGATCCCACTGGGGCAGATTGTGTTGGTGAATTATATTTTTTAAAACAAAAACTTGCAGACAGTTTTGGAGAAACCAATCATTCATTCATTTTCCTTCGGCTTAGTCTCTTATTTATCAGGGGGTCATCACAGCGGAATGAACCGCCAACTATTCCGGCGCATGTTTTACGCAGCGGATGCCCTTTTAGCTGCAACCCAGTACTGGGAAACACCCATACACACTCATTCACACACACACTCGTACACTATGGCCAATTTAGTTCATCCAATTCACCTATAGCTCATGTGTTTGGACTATGGGGGAAACCGGAGCACCCGGAGGAAACCCACGCCAACACGGGGAGAACAAGCAAACTCCACACAGAAACGCCAACTGGCCTAGCAGGGACTCAAACCAGTGACCTTCTTGCTGTGCGGCGACAGTGCTAATCACAGAGACACCGTGCCGCCCATTTGGAGAAACCATTTCATTTCTATTAGAAGGTATTTGTACAAGTTCTGAAAGACTGGGAGCCTAGGGTTGACACCAAGGTGGCCACCAAGTAGACTTTGTTAAAGGTGCTGTACATAAGATTTGACTCGTTGTCAAATCATAAATATATAATCATGAATATCATGTAGATATCTAAGAAACATGAGAAGTGAGCATACTTGTTAAACTGAAAAACAGTGTTGAGAGTGTGTGTTCTGTGTCGAAATGTCTGGCTGTGTCCGAAATTGAATACTTCGTTACTATATGGTATGCAACAACGTAGCCGGATGACCTACTACTTCTGGTGAGATTCTGAAGTCTGCATCCAATGGATGCTACGCTATCCCATGATGTAATGCGAGAGAATTCATGAATGGGAGTGCAGTGATGCAACTGAGGTGGATAGGTCATGTGATAATGACAAATGGCGGATGTAGTACGTCTGAATTCCATTCATACTACTCACATTCATACTATAGAGAAAGCACTTTTCTAACGGTTGTGCAGTCAATCAAATTTAAATGTAGTACCTGCTCGAGTAGTAGGCCATTTCAGGTGCAGCCTCTGTCTTTGTTTTGGTCTCTATAAACAGCCCACTGCCAGTATAACCAATTAATTTCGGCACTCCGGGTTGCATGGCAGAAAACAATATATTTCATTTCAGTCTTGAAGGTTGCCTCAAAGTATGCAAGCGCTGCTGAAAATGCAACCTCTGAAACATAGTAGCAGCCTTCCAAATGAGACACGGATTTAGAGTTGTTTTTATTTTACAAACATTATCTGAGCAGCTTACAGTGTAAGGCTCAATCATCGGGCATGCTTGCTCCTGTTGGTGTCATCAATCTGGCAACCTGCATGTGCATTCAGTCTGAGGAGGAAGGGCTGGATAAAAAAACCTGGTTGATGCATTACAACCAGCCAGCAGTGCATTACAGTAATCTAGTCAAGAGGTCATAAAAGCATGAACTAGCTTTTCTGCACTGAGAAAGATAGCATGCTTCTTAGCTTAGCAATATTTCCCAGATGAAAGAAGGCTGCTAAATATATATATTTTAAATACAAAAGTTCAACAATTAGGCTGGACAACGCCAACTCGCATGACCATTCGAATTTAATTGATTGTGCATTCAGTCTGAGGACGAGGGGTCAGGTGAAAAAAAAACATCTGCAATATTTTGAATTTGGACTCCAATACCTAGTTCAACCACTAGTGGTCGATTCTGCCCATTTATGAAGTCTGTTATTAGTTTGATATCCAAGTAAAACACAACATTTCAAGATGCAATCCAGCTCATTCCTACAGTCATACTGCATGAAGCATCATTCCTAAAACATCAGTCTTCTTACCTGTTAATGGAGTCTCGAACTCGTCCGGATGCTCTTCTACAGACTCCAGGTGGCGGACAGGAGGGAAGGGGTGGAGGAGGAATTGAAGGTAAAGGTGGAAGATTACGTTTACCCTTGATAAAGCTGTGGTTGGCCGTAGGGTTGTTTATTTGGGTGTGGTGTTGAAAGGTTCTTTGTGGTTTTGGTAAGGGGTTGATGGAAGGAGCTCCAGGTTCACTGTAGACATTCTCGGGGTCCCGACTTCGTCTGCCACTGGATCTCACCACATCCAGAGTCCCAAAGATTGGCTCTACACCCCTCCTTTCTGACTCTTCCTGCTCCTCTCTGGAAGCAGGGCAGAAATAATTGCCTGGCATTGAAAGGGAAGATTTGGAAGGAGTCTCCTTCATCGCTTGCTCAAGTTTTTTAATGTGCTTTAACACTGACTTTTTGTCTTGACCAGTTTCTGTCATTTTCTCCAATGGGGATTTGTCCAAAATCAATTCTTTTTCCGTCACGGGTCCCTCAGAAGTGTGTAGGGCTTCTCCAAACTTGCTCCCATTCTCTTTACCACAGTTTTGTCTCTCCCAGTTGAAAAGTCTCTTGCTGTCTTTCCTTTGTACTTCAGGCTGTCCTGTTTTCTTCCCAACCTCAGTGTCCTTCAGTCCCACTGTTTGGGTGTTTGGGCCGGTGGTCTCTGTTTTACCTTCCCATTGGGAAATCTTATCCCGAATGCTGGCGACGCTTTTAAGCCCAGAGGGAGTCCTGGGAGAATTGCTGCAACCGCTCAAGCCATTCTCGATGTGCCGAGGCTTGGAGGGACTCTTGTGGGCAAGCATGATGGTGTGTCCTGAGCTTGGGAGAGATGAGAGACTGTCCCCGACTCCACACAGGTCTGACCGTTGAAGCACCACAGACTGGGCCTGGTCAAGCTTCAGTCCGCAGCAGTGGAGCCTGAAGAGACCACAAGAAAAAAGATGCTAAACACATCAAGTGTGTCTGACAGGCACTAAGGGATTAGATAGCAATTATAGAGTCTGTGCATTTCAAGGTCACATTTCAAAAACATCACTCATGTATAATTACATTTTCTGAATTACCAATTACCAAAGTCTCTCACGACCACTAAACTGCATAGAATCCAGTCTAGATTTCGGGATCATTCATTCATTCATTCATTTTCTTTTCAGCTTAGTCCCTTTATTAATCTGGGGTCGCCACAGCGGAATGAACCACCAACTTATCCAGCATATGTTTTATGCAGCGGATGCCCTTACAGCTGCAACCCATCACTGGGAAACATCCATACACACCCATTGACACTCATACACTACGAACAATTAGCTTACCCAATTCACCTATACCGCTTGTCTTTGGACTTGTGGGGGAAACCGGAGCACCCGGAGGAAACCCACGCCAACACGGGGAGAACATGCAAACTCCACACAGAAACGTCAACTGACTCAGCCGAGGCTCGAACCAGCGACCTTCTTGCTGTTAGGCGACAGTGCTACCCACTGCGCCACCGTGCTGCCCATTTCGGGATCAAGCTAAAGTTTTTCTTTTGGTATTAATTGCAATGCACCCTTTTCATAAGAATGTCATGACGCGTTTAATGGTCATCAGCATATTAAATCCTTGAAAGTTTTTTTAATTACCGCTTATGCAAGGTGTTTCTAATGCAGCGTCTAAGGGGGCAGGACAGTTAATCTCTCTTCTGGCTGCCGTCATCAGTCCCACGCTATTGTTTTCCTTATTCTGAAAGTCTTGATAACACCATCGTTGAGTTTTTCTCTTATTATTTCAGCAAATAGGATTGTAAAATAATGATTGTATATAATGTTGTACTCTCCCATTCACTGCGCTCCGAGTTTACCAACTATAATGACTTCCGCTACTGAGAAACCCGTAAATATGAAAAGGGTCCATGCTTAAAATAACTTTTTAAATGCGAAACCTAAAGTGCGAACAAGATGCACACAGGCTTTTCGACCTCTTTGGACAAAAGAAGTCTTTTGCAGCTCAATTGAGTCACCATACACGCATCAAATTGAAGGATGTGGACTTGCCTCGGGCACATCTGAAAGTCAGATTTCTCTGTGAATGTTTGACCCCAAATAAGTTTCCACCATTGGGTCAAGGTTCAAGGGACAGGCGTGCATCTTTCCCTTTCTTTAATTGGCTCAGTCAATAAACATAACCTTGGATTCCATCCAATGACATTGCGCCAACAAACAAACAAAGGAAATGTGACCCTGAAAACTGTGTGTGTGTGTGTGTGTGTGTGTGTGTGTGTGTGTGTGTGTGTGTGTGTGTGTGTGTGTGTGTGTGTGTGTGTGTGTGTGTGTGTGCTAACGCTGCACAATTTTAGAGATTATCTTCTCCAACGTGCCTCCAAATAGTGGTTCCTCTTTTCAAACGCAACCTGTTGGCTCTCAGAAACTTCAAATAAACTTTCAACAACTTTCTTTTGGCGTGTTTTTCCTTCCTTCTTTCTGGCTAATGTATCTCATTTCATGAAGCTCGAGGCAGCCAAGAGGAAAAAGTAGGTCAAGCTCCAAAACCCCAAAGAAAAGAAGCGAGGGAGAGACAGGGGGTGAGAGGAGTTAGGATCGCGGAAAAATGAGGATTGTGTTGGGACACAATATGTGATTGTTTCTTACTGTCGCCTTCAGGAATAGGCCCGTGCAAACTCTTGAAAGGTAAATCATCCTTCGTCAGCCAGGATAGAAATCATTGTCTCTCTTTCCAGCTAACAGGACGTATAAACTGAACTTGATAATATTCATTCATTCATTTTCCTTCTGCTTAGTCCATTTATTCATCAGGGGTCGCCACAGTGGAATGAACCGCCAACTTATCCATTAAAATGAAGTCCTTTAAGTCAAAATTAAGTCAGTTTTTCCTTAAAACAATCAAAATATTCTTGTTTTCACTATGAAATAACTCAATGGTTGCGTTTGTTCATCAGGGGTCCCCAGGAATGAACCGCCAACTTATCCAGCATATGTTTTACACAGCGGTTGCCCTTACAGCTGCAACCCAGTACCGGGAAACATCCATACACACATGCACTACGGCCAGTGTAGTTTATTCAATTCACCTATAGCGCATGTGTTTGGACTGTGGGGGAAACCGGAGCACCCGGAGGAAACCCACGCCAACACGGGGAGAACATGCAAACTCCACACAGAAATGCCAACTGACCCAACCGAGGCTCGAACCAGCGACCTTCTTGCTGTGAGGCGAACGTGCTGACCACTGCGCCACAGTGAGGCCCAGAGACGTACAACACTTTTCTGCCGAAACCCGGGATCAAACCAGGGACCTTTAGATCTTCAGTCTAATGCTCTCCCAACTGAGCTATTTCGGCTATCACTTGAAAATATATTTAATAATAATAATAATAATAATAATAATAATGATAATAATAATAATAATAATAATAATACTTTTTATATGTAAAACACATAAGTTACATATTAAGTAAAATCTTAAAGTGCTACTAAAGTAACATGATGAAATACAAGAAATACTAAGTTAAAATCGGCTACCACAAAAAAGTGATAGACAGATTTCTCTAGATTGATCTTGTTTGCTCGGGATCTGTCCAAAGATACTCTCTGTGTACCAGAAACGCATCATCAAAACGAGCTTCCTCACTTGGCCCGTTCTTCTGCAAGCTTTAAAGCTTGCACTAACACACTGTTGCATTCCAAACCGCCACGGGTTGGCAGTGCCATATGGGTTTAATTAGTTACGGTAAAAATATCTTTCACAGTTAGCCTTGTCCCAAAGTCACCCGCAATATCACCACCTGGGGATGTTTATGAAGTCTATCAGGGTTTACGTTATTGGACATGTTTGGGTTTAATACCACAGTGTATGAGAGATGTGGCACAGCCTGTTCCTGGGAAACCACTTAAAACTTAGGGTTTTATCCAGGAACATTACAAACAAGAAATGCAATTAATCCTACAGAACCAGTAACGAGATCGTAACTCCACCCATTTTAAGAAAAAAAAACCCTCGTAAACATCCATATGGGAATATATGGCAATATACTGTATGCAAATTACATATATGACATGACAGTTCAGGTAACACATTAAAATAATGGCCCATTATGTATTTACTAACATAAACAAACAATTAGTAAAACATTTATTACGGTATTTATTCAACTTCGTTAACGTTAGTTAATGTTAAGTTAACGTGTTTAAAGTTTATACTATGGGCCTCACAGTGGCACAGTGGGTAGCACGATCGCCTCACAGCAAGAAGGTCACTGATCGCTGGTTCGAGCCTCGGCTGGGTCAGTTGGCGTTTCTGTGTGGAGTTTGCATGTTCTCCCCGTGTTGGCGTGGGTTTCCTCCGGGTGCTCCGGTTTCCCCCACAAGTCCAAAGACATGCGCTATAGGTGAATTGGGTAAGCTAAATTGTCCGTAGTGCATGAGTGTGAATGGGTGTGTATGGATGTTTCCCAGAGATGGGTTGCAGCTGGAAGGGCATCCGCTGCGTAAAACATATGCTGGTTAAGTTGGCGGTTCATTCCGCTGTGGCGATCCCAGATTAATAAAGGGACTAAGCCGAAATGAAAATGAATGAATGAATTAAGTTTATACTATAAAATTGTTAAATATTTCTGTTGCAAAAACACATTGATCTACTTCATAACACAAGCGATAACACCCTGGTGGCATATTGGTTAGTTTGATAATAAATTGATGCACTTTTGGAAACTTCAAAATAAAAGTCACTATGCAACACCATTATACAGCAATGAAGAACCAGGATAAAATTGAAATCTACTCGGACTGTGTTTGTCTGCTAGTAGAAAATCATATACACCAAAGATGGTTTGAGGATGAGTAAATTATGGTGTCATTTTCATTTTTGGGAAATTACCCAAAACCTATAGTGAGCTTACAAGTTGTACTGTACATACCCGTTTGCTGATTGGTAGATGCAGTCCTCTGTGTTTGTACAGAGCAGCAATGCTCTCCCGCCAGTCATGGTGCTAGCAGATGGCATCCTACACACACAAACAGACAGAAACATACATTTAGTGCACAATTACCATGGAATTAACATGCGTTCTTTCAAATACCACACTTTAATTTACTTTAAACAGTCAGTAAAACATTAAGCCAACAATTCGGTTTACCTAAGTTTTTGGGGGGGTTTACTCACTTTTTAAGTAAAGTCAACATTTCGCTTGTAAAGTAACAGATTTA
>CAIGQW010054212.1:42852-58397 GCA_903798125.1 Danio choprae
TGATTTCCACAATACTGTGAGTCCGAAGCCGAACGCAATCACATTTACTCTCAAGCGAAAACAGCGTGTGGATTCTGCTGACACAAACAGGAACGCACTCAACTGCTCTGCCAAATAACCCAGATACTTGCTAATTAAAGGGGCAGTTCACCCCAAAATTTCCCCAGTGGCTGCAATGTAAAGCAAAATCAAGCCAATGTTACTAAAGTTTGTGGAGTATTTATATATATTTGTCAAGGTGCTGCAAATTTCACACCTATTTTGGACAGTCGGGACGACACGGGGGTTAAATAATTAAATAATAGCTTATACTGCTAGACTTTTACTGCTGGGCCTCACGGTGGCGCAGTGGGTAGCACGATCGCCTCACAGCAAGAAGGTCGCTGGTTCGAGCCTCGGCTGGGTCAGTTGGCGTTTCTGTGTGGAGTTTGCATGTTCTCCCCGTGTTGGCTCCGGGTGCTCCGGTTTCCCCCACAAGTCCAAAGACATGCGGTATAGGTGAATTGGGTAAGCTAAATTGTCCGTAGTGTATGTGTGTGAATGAGTGTGTGTGGATGTTTCCCAGTGATGGGTTGCAGCTGGAAGGGCACCCGCTGTGTAAAACATATGCTGGATAAGTTGGCGGTTCATTCCGCTGTGGCGACCCCTGATTAATAAAGGGACTAAGCCGAAAAGAAAATGAATGAATGAACTTTTACTGCTTGTTCAAGCTACTTATTTAAAATGAGTCGAAACGACACATTTCTTATGTTTATTTTTGGGGACAACTTCATTATTTTATGTTTAATCCACTTAAATTTGTAAAAACTATTAAGTTAACTTAATCGATTTGTGTTAAGACAACACAATGCTATTGTGAATGAATTGTGTGCAACCCAGCATTTTTTACAGTGTGTGTTCACAAAATTGTGTGTACTTTTGTGCATGACATGTTAAATTTACAGCTATGCCACTGTTTTATGCCCTTGTGGGAGAGGACAAGCTTTAGACAGGAACAATTCTGAGTCTGCAACAAGAATGAGACAGGAAGTAGAGAGGATACGGCACACAATTCATTTACGTGTTCCTGCTGCCCCTATCAGTACCTTACAAATATATCGTCGCTGTGAACTGTTGTGCACTGAATCTCAGCTACAGCGGGGAAAATAAGTGCTGAACTAGTCACCATGTTTCTGCATATTATAATATATAAACATATTTCTAAAGGTGCCGTTGACTTGAAATTTTCCCCGGATGTTGGCAACAACCAATGAAATCCGTATATGCAAAGAAAACGAATCGAATTAGTTTAGAAATTAAGTTAATTATGTGTAATAAAATGAAATGACGCAGGGAAAAAGTATTGAACACATGAAGAAAGGGAGGTGTAGTTTGGCAGTGAAAGCCCAGACAGCAGCTGAAATCTCTCAGTAGTTCTTCAGCAACCCTCTGCCCTTCCTCAGTGTAAATGAATATCAGCTGCTTCAGTCTAACATCTACATTAGCAGGAGGATGAAGATGAAACCATTTCAGCAAGACAATGATCCAAAACACAACCGAGGAAACTCTCAGATGCTTTCAGAGAAAGAAAATCAAGCTGTGGAATGGCCCAGCCAATCACCTGACCCGAATCCAATAGAAAATATAAAATAAAGCTCAGATTTGATTGACGACACCCTCAGAACCGTCAACATTTTGACACTCTGTTTATGTCTGTGAGAAACTCACACCTGAGCAATGCATGAGGCTTCATTCTCCATATGAGAGGCGTCTTTAAACTGCCATCACCAACAAGCCACAGCAGTACAATACATTTCAGCAGTTCAGTTCTTTCTCCTTCTGTCATTTCATTGTTATTACATTTTTTTGTTTTATTTTTGGGCCTCACAGTGGCGCAGTGTGCCTCGGCTGGGTCAGTTGGCGTTTCTGTGTGGAGTTTGCATGTTCTCCCTGTGTTGGCGTGGGTTTCCTCCGGGTGCTCCGGTTTCCCCCACAAGTCCAAAGACATGCGGTACAGGTGAATTGGGTAAGCTAAATTGTCCGTAGTGTATGAGTGTGAATGGGTGTGTATGGATGTTTCCCAGGGATGGGTTGCAGCTGGAAGGGCATCCGCTGCGTAAAACATATGCTGGATAAGTTGGCGGTTCATTCCGCTGTGGCGACCCCAGATTAATAAAGGGACTAAGCCGAAATGAAAATGAATGAATGAATGAATGTTTGGGTTTTTACCAAAATCTGCTTCAATCCCGTGTCAACAGCTCCTTTAGAAATATTATTCCCAGGAAAAAGCATGACGTGGTTCAATACTTATTTTCCCTGCTGTATGTTCCCTGTTGTTGCTCTGTCTGGATTATAAAAAACAGAGACAATAATGCTCCACTAACTTATTGTTAATGATACGCTACACACGGAGGATGATGAAGCCTGTTTACATTTGCTGGGGTCAAATAAACACAGTGAATCCAATGGAAGATGTAATTATGGTTTAAAGACGGAACCACATGACCAACCGCGCGACACTTCGTGCCCTGGAGACCTCGAGGGAGAAAACCGGCACGACAAACTGTTATTTTCTTGTTTACGCAAGCATTAGCTGAGGAGCCGACATTGTGGACTGTTAGTCACACAGGAAGGAGATAATAGGAAGTGGAATCATGGAGAACAAGACCCCTGTAATCTCACATGGGTCTCCTTTGGGGTTTTAAAAGGGTTCTCGGTAATGTCTCACAATGTGCTGAGATATTCCGCAATTCAATTCTAACAAGTTTTCCTATGTTTACATGCTGGAAAATCTAGGAAAATCCTAAAGTCCATGTGAAATTAGTGACAAAATTTGCATTTACAAGATTATAAACATCCAAAGCTTGCAGTCTGTCACTTCCGCCTAAATGAATCAACGATTTTTTTGACGTCACCTCATACTTCAGTTTCTCATCAAATCTTCTGACCAATCAAATGCTCTCTAGTGTCTGCCATGCCCCGCCCCTTCTTCTCATTGGGCTTTCATTTGATGCGCTTAAGCTCAACCCCTCTCACTGGCAGAACTGTGATAAAATGAAATGTTATTGGCTGTTTTTAATAAGGGGAGGAGCTACTTTATGTCCTGCCCCCTCTTCATGTTTCAGTTGAGATTAAACATTGAATAAAAGGTGCACATTTCAAGTTACAGTCCACTTTTTTGAAAATAGGCTAGTTTTGCAGCTCTCCTAGAGTTCAGCTGTTGAGTTTTACCATTATTAGGCACTTTTAGCTTAGCTTAGCATAGATCATTGATTTGGATTAGACCATTAGCATCTCGTTTAAAAAATTCAAAAAAGAAAATTCAATAATTTTCCTATTTAAAGCTTGACTCCTCTGTAGTTGCATTGTTTACTAAGAGTGACAGAATATAAACGCTATTGACTGATTTTGAAAAAGGGGAAGGGCTACTATATGCCCCTCCCTCTATTCCTGTTTAAATTGAGATTACGTTATTAAAAATCAAGTAAAAATAAACATTTAAAAGACTCTAAAAAGCAAAAATCTGAGCTGGA
Source organism: Danio choprae (assembly GCA_903798125.1). Classification (NCBI taxonomy): domain Eukaryota; kingdom Metazoa; phylum Chordata; class Actinopteri; order Cypriniformes; family Danionidae; genus Danio; species Danio choprae. The sequence goes on from CAIGQW010054212.1 coordinate 46,365, forward strand.
GACATCAGCAAAGTCTTAAAAATAATCAAGTCAGTAAAGATAAGTAAATAAGTACAGTCAGTAAAAATAGTCTCTCCATTGCTTCCCAACTATTCTTTAAATAAAGTCAGAAATCACAGAGAACACCATCTGATTTTGATCAGAGGAGAAGGAAAACCAATGTATGCATTAAGGATATTACACAGTGTCCCTAACTAGGTAACACCACTGTGTATTATCATCTGACTGACAGAGTTGTGATCTAAGCGAAATGCTTTTGGCTGATTTTTAAAAAGGGGAGGGGCTACTATAGGCCCCTCCCACTATTCCTGTTTGAGTTGAGATTACGTCAAAACATCGAGTAAAAATGCACATTTAAAAGACTTTAAAATGCAGAAATCTGCGCTGGAGACATCAGCAAAGTTTTCTACAGACTCTCCCAACTATTGCTTCCCAAATAAATAATACTAAAGTCAGAAATCACAGAGAGGATCATCTGATTTTGATCAGAGGAGGTGGAAACCCGTGTTCCTGATTGAGTTGAGATTACGTCAAAACATCGACGAAAAATGCACATTTCAAAGGCTCTAAAAAGGCGAAATCTAAGCTGGAGACATCTACAGGCTCTCCCAACTGCTGCTTCCCAACTATTCTTTAAATAAAGTCAGAAATCACAGAGAAAACCATCTGATTTTAGTCGGAAGAGAAGGAAAAACCAATGTATGCATTTCCTCGGATTCCAAATACAACTGAAGGTCGTGAAAACTTTCAGACCTTCATTTGGACTCCATCACTCTGGCGGTTTGGTTTACATTCACTCTGGAAATGTTGATTTTGAGAGTGAGCTGAGAGAGCAAGAAAAAGGAAAGATGAAGAAGAAGGGAAAGAGAGAGCAGAGGAGGAGAGAGAAACAAGAGGCTCTGTTGCTGACTCCGGAAGAGGACTTTCCCAAGCTTTGGCCACGCAGGGCTCCGGTGGGAATAGCGCAGGGAATTGTAGGAATCTGTCTGCATTGAGGCGCGCAGGACCGCTGGGAATGATCAGGCGGAACCACAGAAGCGTGAGGGAAAACAGGAAGTGTAACTGGAGATCTGGCTCCGAGTCAAGCCAAGAGAAGAGGAAAAAGTTGGAATATGTACAGCTGAAGTCAGAATTATTCGCCCTCCTGTATATTTTCCCCCCCGAAGTTCTGTTTAACAAAGATCTTTTTTCCAACACATTTCTAAACATAATAGTTTTAATATCTCATTTCTAATAACTGATTTCTTTTATCTTTGCCATGATGACAGCAGGGCTGCACGGTGGCGCAGTGGGTAGCACGATCGCCTCACAGCAAGAAGGTCGCTGGTTCAAGCCCCGGCTGGGTCAGTTGGCGTTTCTGTGTGGAGTTTGCATGTTCTCCCCGTGTTGGCGTGGGTTTCCTCTGGGTGCTCCGGTTTCCCCCACATGTTCAAAGACATGCGGGATAGGTGAATTGGGTAAGCTAAATTGTCCATAGTGTATGTGTGTGAATGAGTGTGTGTGGATGTTTCCCAGTGATGGGTTGCAGCTGGAAGGGCATCTGCTGCGTAAAACATATGCTGGATAAGTTGGTGGTTCATTCCGCTGTGGCGACCCCAGATTAATAAAGGGACTAAGCCGAAAAGAAAATGAATGAATGAATGAATGAATGATGACAGCACATAATATTAGACTAGATATTTCTCAAGACACTAGTATTCAGCTTAAAGTGACATTTAAAGGCTTAACTGGGTTAATTAGGGTAAAGTTCGGGTAATTAGGCAAGTCATTGTATAACAGTGGTTTGTTCTGGAGACAATCCAACACTAATTTTGCTTAAGCGGCTAATAATATTGACCTATTAATAATATTGATTAAAAAAATTAAAGCTGCTTTTATTCTAGCCGAAATAAAGCAAATTAGACTTTCTCCAGAAGAACAAATATTATAGGAAATACTGTGAGAAATTCCTGCATCTGTTCAACATCATCTGGGAAATATTTGAAAAACGAAGAAAAATTCACAGGAGGGAGAATAGTTTTGACTTCAGTGGTAAGCATGAGAGAACACTGATTGAGGACAACCACCTTCAACAAAGATTAGATGTAAACTCCTATCAGAGGCAGAGAAAACTGCTCTCAGATCAGCCAGAAAGGGAACATCTCTAATGCTATGGATATGGGTGGTTGGCAAATAGTTTTTTTTGTAAAAAGCTTAAAGTCTGATGTTGGAGAAAATATAAGGGGCACTTACTTTATCAATTCTTTCACTGTCTTTTTTACTATTAACACAAAACAACATGTAAAAATGGTCTGACAGCTCTAAATAATATTTAAATAGCATGAGAGCAATATATCTTTATTGTTGGCTTCATAAAGTGCTATTTATTCATTCATTCATTCATTTTCATTTCGGCTTAGTCCCTTTATTAATCTGGAGTCGCCACAGCGGAATGAACCGCCAACTTATCCAGCATATGTTTTACGCAGCGGATGCCCTTCCAGCTGCAACCCATCTCTGGGAAACATCCATACACACCCACTCACACTCATACACTATGGACAATTTAGCTTACCCAATTCACCTGTACCGCATGTCTTTGGACTTGTGGGGGGAAACCGGAGCACCCGGAGGAAACCCACGCCAACACGGGGAGAACATGCAAACTCCACACAGAAACGCCAACTGACCCGAACCAGCGACCTTCTTGCTGTGAGGCGAGCGTGCTATCCACTGCACCACCGTGAGGCCGTAAGTGCTATTTATTTTAAATGAAATGATTGATTTTTTTTCCTCCATGACTTGTTGGACATTTTTCAGTAAATAGGGGAGTCACACCAAAGGACAACAAAGCTTAACGATTGTTAAGTTAATGACCAGATTCTGTATTGTGTGATTCACAAGTGTTATTTACGGTTGTGAATTTCATTATGGGATGTTGATCTCTGCTCTGTTGACTTTTGATGTTGATCTGAGAGAATGCTTATTTAGATTTAGGTATAAAATATACCTAAAATTGTCTGTAGTTTATGTATGTTTGTGAATGAGTGTGTATGGGTGTTTCCCAGTGATGGGTTGCGGCTGGAAGGGCATCCGCTGTGTAAAACATATGCTGGATAAGTTGGCGGTTCATTCCGCTGTGGCGACCCCAGATTAATAAAGGGACTAAGCCGAAAAGAAAATGAATGAATGAATGAATATGACACAAATTCTATATATATATATAGTTTAGTTTTTTGTATGTGTGTGTATTACATGTACATAATAAATACAGTATATAAACACAGATATTCATTCATTCATTTATTTTCTTTTCGACTTAGTCCCTTTATTAATCTGGGGTCGCCACAGCAGAATGAACCGCCAACTTATCCAGCATATGTTTTATACAGCGGATGCCCTTCCAGCTGCAACCCATCACTGGGCAACATCCATACACACTCAATCACACACATACACTATTACAATTTAGCTTACCCAATTCACCTATAGCGCATGTCTTTGGACTTGTGGGGGAAACCGGAGCACCCGGAGGAAACCCACGCCAACACGGGGAGAACATGCAAACTCCACACAGAAATGCCAACTGACCCAGCCGAGGCTCGAACCAGCGACCTTCTTGCTGTGAGGCGATCGTGCTACCCACTGCGCCATCGTGAGGCCCTAAACACAGATATCTTATGTCAAATCAAACTTTTATTTTGTACGCGACTAATGTCGATTCATTTTTGCCTGACACAAAAAAAAAAGTAAAAACACAGCAGTTTTTAATAACAAGAGTATATTGAACCATTTACTGCATTTTAAATGATGTCAATACTAATTATATTCATTGTTGTCATGGAGTGACTGTGAAAATGCAACGTCACGTCAACACCCCATATCCGTTTCAAGTTTCTAATCCTCCGAAAACAGCTTTTTGTTCACTCCGAATCCTCAGGGTCAGAACAACTCTGGGAGATTCCATTAAAACGCATTGTTTCATCATAATCGGACCAAACACGAGTGCACGAGATGACCTCTCCTCACCCCATCCTTCCCTTCAAATTTTCTAAGTTTAAGGATACAATTGACGAAACCAGAAGCTCGGCCACATGACTCCCACCAAAGAAATTCTGTGGTTTTCCCTTGTAATGCAGGAGATTCAGAAACTGGGAAACAGCGTGTTCCTCTGCAAACATGAGCTGTAATGCAGAAATTTCCATCATTTTCAGAGTAGGATTGTGCTTTGGCGAGGAAACCAGGCGTTTATATTAAAAAGGGCTTTTCAAAGAATGCAATTTGAGAGCCAATTGGTTAGTCTTTGCACAGTAAAGAAGGAAATCTTTGTTTGTGTGTTTTTTAACCCAGGCTCATTGCGGATACGTACCCAGGTCTACATTTTTGGGAACAGTGAAATATGTGACCGGAGGTACGTCTACTTGAAGTTTTTGTTTTTGCAAATCCACCAGAGGCCGCTGTGTACGCTTTTTGATGATCTCAAATTCCTCTCGCGCATCCTCTTCTCGCGTAAATCCCCCAGAGGGCGCAGTATACACTTCAGCCGACCAGGCCAGCTTGCTGTCGACTGAATGACTGACCCACACACACCCTTCCCTAAATCCATAGCGTTTTCAAAAGCATCACGTTATGAACCTGTTCTTTATTTATGCTTTTGTTTTACCTGGTTTCTGGAACCGTTCTTTGCCGCACTAGAACCCCATTAACTCAGCTCCGCATCCCAAGTCTATCGGCGTACGCGGCGAGCCACTGGGCAAAATGGTAACACTGGAAAAGCGTCCGTATGGAGGTAGACGGTCTGCGATAGCACAAAAAGGAACAGGAGCTGTCGATGGCGTCATTCCGCCCCATAGCGTTCGTTTTACAGACGAAATGCAGCCAGACGTATCTCTCTGGGTTCATATTTTGTGCTCTCCAGAAATGTAGACAGGGGTATATCCACAATGAGCCTGTGTTGGTTTTTTCATGTTTGTATCCAAAAAACTAGTCATGCAAAGAAAAACCTTGCATATTGAGTTCAAGGCATATTAATTAATTTGTTGCAAACAAAAAAATAATGGCTAAACAATTCAACTCAATTCAAGCAGTGATGCTAAATGTGACTGACCAACACTATCTCACGCCAATTCACAACTTTCTAATTAATGGCCAATTCGTATTCGTACACTTTAGTAAGATTGGCTCATCCCCTAATGAGGTTTAGGGGCGGGGTTTGGTGCCACACCTACTTCATACAATTTTGCACGACGTCATTCGTACAAATTATCCACCAAACTGATAAAACGTTAAATAGTTATGTCTCCTCTTGAGATCAGGCTGGACTGACACAATGTGAGGTCAAATTTAAGAGGTCGTTCACACAAAACGCGTCTTTGCATTACAAAACTCAGCATTCAGGAATGGTCCTCTGCCATGTTAACATCAAATAAAGCAGTTGTCATGCCAAAAATGCTACTGTACACAGAAGCTTGCATTGCTTGCCCCGCCTCCGAGTTCTGATTGGTCCACTGCTTTAGAACTGATATTGATGAGTGGTGCTGCATGTAAACTTGATAACTATAAAGATAATGATAAAAATTGATATCTAAAAACCATTCTGAATGTAAAAACAACAGCAGAGTTCACACCACAACTTTAAAGATGACAATATAGAGAAACTATATTGTTGGCATTACTTTCAGAATTATGTTTTCCCAGCTAATGCTAAACTGAAAGCCAGGTAGCATCCATTGAAATATAAAGGGCTTGCACAATTTTAAGCTACATATGACATTGTGAAGAAGCTCTGCTTGAGGTTAAGCCTTTTTTTCAAAGATTATTGAAAAAGAATGACTATCTAGAAAACTATTAGTGTATTAGTACAGTATGCTAAAAATACACTGAAGCTATTAGGCTAGTTAGCTATTAAACTAGTAAGCCAGGCTAGCAAACCGATGGATAAAAATAAAGTACTTCAGGTATCAGTGCTAGATTCAGCATCTTTGTCTTTCCTCCTTTAAAAATGCTGGAAAACAATAGTGTGTTGTATTTATTCCACTACAATGACTACAAACGCTAAACTTGTTTAAGTAGATTAATACATTTTTAAATATAGACTCACTGGTCAGATGCGCTAGTAGCTGGTTAGAAAGGGTTAATGCCAAATAAAAAGCATAAACTAAAAATAAACAGTGTGGACATTAATATATTTATTGTTATAGTTATAGTTATCTCGCTTGGTGTGAACAGGCCTTAACTCTCACACACATTCATAAAGCACGCGTCTGCATATAAAAACAATGGTAAAGATGTGTATTGTAATGGAAAAATGCATTTAAATTTTGCAAAGGAATCTGCCGAGACAAAGATACCGCCTCAACATGACCCTGTTATTCTAAGAGCGCAAAGAAAAAAGGGTATAGTTACAGAAAGTGTATTCTTCTAATGCGATAACCTGATACAGGATTAGCTATCAAGGCTGTGCATGTGTCATAGCAGGCAACGTGACTGTAACAACTGAAGCATTGTGCAAATTCTCAGCCAGGTGCACAGTCTATACCTGCACAGAACAAATTGCGTAACCCACACACCTCTGACGGGGGGAAAAAGAGCTTTGATGCTCAGGTGAATGAGCGAAGAAACAACATGAACTTTATGACTTAGTAATACACTTTCTATTTAAGAATAAACATTGACGGTGTTGGTGTGCCAAATAGGACTTACACTACGTAGTCACGTCAGAGTAATTACAAGTCATTGGATTCATTAGGGGCAGCACGGTGGAGCAGTGGGTAGCACAATCGCCTTACAGCAAGAAGGTCGCTGGTTCGAGCCTCGGCTGGGTCAGTTGGCGTTTCTGTGTGGAGTTTGCATGTTCTCCCCGTGTTTACGTGGGTTTCCTCCGGGTGCTCCGGTTTCCCCCACAGTCCAAAGACATGCAGTATAGGTGAATTGGGTAAGCTAAATTGTCCATAGTGTATGAGTGTGAACTGGTGTGTGTGGATGTTTCCCAGTGATGGGTTGCAGCTGGAAGGGCATCCGCTGCGTAAAACATATGCTGGATAAGTTGGCGGTTCATTCCGCTGTGGCGACCCCAGATTAATAAAGGGACTAAGCCGAAAAGAAAATGAATGAATGAATGGATTCATTAGTATTATTTGTCCCTGCGTATGTTCGATGCACCAAATACACAGTTAATAAGGTCATATTTTCTTGTACTTTGATTAGTTTTTCCACAGATGATAATCAAATTGGCTCAGAATTGCTATCAAAATCGCTGTAAAAAGATGCAGGCTTCCACACAGTTTCATCCATGTTGTTCCAACCCACAACAATTACATTATAGTAACAAATTTAACTGGATTAAAGATAAATAAATTAAGTTTCCCCACAAAAATCTACAGAATTGTGTTGTTTAAGCTCATTTAAGTAGTCTGAACAAGCAGCAAACATCTTTTTTTGAGTGTATATAGAGTTTTATTGGACACATTACAGTTTACAAGTTCAAAATATGGATTTTGTATATATACAATAAATGCACATATCAATTGAAATACTGCAAAAATGGCCACTTATTGTTTCAATTATTGGAATTACAAACATGTACATACTTGTTTAAATATATAAGCTATCATTTTATGTCATATATGGCCATATATGAACATAAGTCAATATATATAATGTATTTGAATACAAATGGGCGAAGTGGTGGCGCAGTGGGTAGCACAATCGCCTCACAGCAAGAATGTCGCTGATTGTGTGGGAACGAGTATTTTTACAATGTAAATAGATGTTTTTACTCATTATTGATTAAGTACATGCATGTAATTACATCTGTACATATTTACATTTGTTATTAGGCTGTCCCTTACACCATAACCCACCCTTAAACCTACTCATACCACCAAACCTTACCCGCATGCCACCTCAGGAGCACCAGAAGTGTTCTTCAATGCATTATGAACACACTAAATACATTGTATTTATTTTTTGATGCAAGTACACAATAGTTAAGGCCACCTAATATCAAGTTGGACCCAGATTTCTATAGTCGACCTTCGACATCAACAGCTACAGACACTATGTGGGAGTTTTCTCCTCGCTTTTGGAGCCGATAAACAAACAGGGTGCAAAGTTGAAAGCCTTTAGTGTTACAAGACCAATCCTGACCAGCAAGAAATGCAGAAAAACGTGACTGAGAGTTCGGTGAAACGCAGAGCATTGACTGGAGTCATGTGAAAGGGCCTTCAGGCTGCACATCTTGGATGGTTTGCTGGTTCCAAAGAACTGTAATTGGATGCAGATTGGATGTGTGCATAGCAGTGAGAGGGGGGGGGGGGTCGGGGGGGGGAAAGGCAGTATTAAAGTGTTTCAGAAGGTAAAGAGGTATTTCAATCCACCCACGCAAGGAGAGGAAGAAGAAACATCCCACGTTCCAGATGGGGAAGAATATATTGTTTTACTCGGCCTCACCCACATTCCCCTATTTATTTCCTACTTGTTCTTTACTTCCTGACACTTCCGCATCGCGTCCCTTGTCGTTGCACTGGAATTTTAGTGTAATTTGGTCATTAATAGATCATGCATTGCAGTTTGTGCCTTTTTCTTTTAAAGAAATATTCATTCATTCATTCATTTTCATCTCGGCTTAGTCCCTTTACCAATCCGGGGTCGCCACATCGGAATGAACCGCCAACGTATCCAGCACATGTTCCATGCAGCGGATGCCCTTCCAGCTGCAACCCATCACCGGGAAACACCCACACACACCCACTCTCACTCATACACTACGGACAATTTAGCTTACCCAATTCACCTATAGCGCATGTCTTTGGACTGTGGGGAAACCGGAGCACCCGGAGGAAACCCACGCCAACACGGAGAGAACATGCAAACTCCACACAGAAACGCCAACTGACCCAGCCGAGGCTCGAACCAGCGACCTTCTTGCTGTGAGGCGAACGTGCTACCCACTGCGCCACCGTGAGGCCTTAAAGAAATAGTTCACCCAAAAATGAAATCTCTGTTATTGATCACTCATCCTTGTGTCTTTCCGACGCTCGAGACTCAAAACACAAATTAAGGTATTTTAGATGAAATCCAAGAGCTCTCTGACCGTTCATAGACAGCAAAGGTTGAAAAAAGTATCAAAAACATCCTCAAAACATGTCTCCGGTGGTTTAATCAAAATATTAAAGGGATAGTTCACACCAAACATGAATATTTACTCATCCTTTCTTTTTCTGTTGAACACTAAAGAAGATAATATTATAAATCTGTAAGCTGTAACCATTGATTTTCATAGTAAAAAAAACAAATACTATGGATGTCAATGGTTACAGGTTTCCAGCATTCTTCAAAATATCTTCTTTTGTTATCAACAGATGAAAGGGTGAGTAAATGACGACAGAATTTCCTATTTGGGAAGAATCTTTACAATGGCGTTGTATAAAAATAGCTATTAAGGTCAAAAAAGGACCCTATAGCTATCCATGCTAGTTTTCTGAGGAGATTTTATAACTTTCTGCGAGGATCAAACTGAAGTGGTTTTATATCAGACTCAAGATTCAGCTTAGAATACAGCACACAGGTCATATGGGAAAGAAATGCATTCACTTTCCTTCAGCTTAGTCTCTGATTTATCTGGGGTCACCACAGCGGAATCAACCGCCAACTATTCCAGCATATGTTTTAAGCAGCGGATGCCCTTCCAGCCGCAACCCAGTACTGGGAAACACCCATACACACTCAGATTCACATACACACTCATACACTACATCCAATTTATTCATCCAATTCACCTATAGCGCATGTGTTTGGACTGCGGGGGAAACCGGAGCACCCGGAGGAAACCCATGAGGAGAACATGCAAACTCCACACAGAAATGCCAACTGACCCAGCCGGGACTTGAACCAGCGACCTTCTTGCTGTGAGGTGACAGTGCTAACCACTGAGCCACCGTGCTGCCCAGCTGAAACATAAAAATGCTAGTAAAGTTTCTTCATGTTGTCCCAACACAAATCGATTAAGTTAACTTAATTGTTTTTACCACATTTAAGTGGATTGAACGTAAAACAATTAAGTCGTCTAAACAAAACCCTCAAGAATTGTGTTGATTCAGCTCATTTTATGTAAGTAGTTTAAACAAGCAGCAAAAAAAGTGCAAATTAAGATATTTTAGATATAATCTGAGAGCTTTATAATCCTTTATAGACAGCAAAGGTCAAAAAAAAGTATCAAAAACATCCTCAAAACAGGTCTCCAGGGGTTTCATTGAAATGTTAAAGGGATAGTTCACGCCAAAAATGAATATATTCATTCATTAATTCATTCATTCATTTTCTTTTCGGCTTAGTCCCTTTATTAATCTGGGGTCGCCACAGCGGAATGAACCGCCAACTTACCTAGCATATGTTTTACACAGCGGATGCCCTTCCAGCCGCAACCCATCACTGGGAAAATAAATTAATATACAGATTTCAATTTTAAGGGCAAACCATGTTTTTTTCTTAGCGACATGCACAGATGAAGTGTTCACCACAAAACTAGCGATGTGAGCTAACAAAATCAACATGGTTAGTTTTGTTTTCATGTGGACTTGAATCTTGGCCAGGACGCTCTTCATTCATTCATTTTCATTTCGGCTTAGTCCCTTTATTAATCTGGGGTCGCCACAGCGGAATGAACCGCCAACTTATCCAGCATATGTTTTACGCAGCAGATGCCCTTCCAGCCGCAACCCATCTCTGGGAAACATCCATACACACCCATTCACACTCATACACTACGGACAATTTAGCTTACCCAATTCACCTATACCGCATGTGTTTGGACTTGTGGGGGAAACCGGAGCACCCGGAGGAAACCCACACCAACACAGGGAGAACATGCAAACTCCACACAGAAACGCCAACTGACCCAGCCGAGGCTCGAACCAGCGACCTTCTTGCTGTTAGGCGAACGTGCTACCCACTGCGCCACCGTGAGGCCCCAGGACGCTCTTGTAAAAGACATTTTAATCTCAATGTGCTTTTTGCCCTGGTAAAATAAAGGCTATAATAATAATAAAATGGAGTAATTCCTGGAACTCTTCATCTAAACTGCACCAACCCTGAAGTTTTGTCTCTCTCTCTCTTTTTAACTACTCCAGAACTCCACTGAACCTTGACGGAGACGGCATCAGAGCGACAGCTTGCAGGCATGGAGTGGGGGCTGGAATCTCTAAGAGTTATAAAAGGAGGAGGAAGATGGGAAGAGGAGGAGAAGGGGTGGAGGTCAGCAATCACGGCATCTGTGTCCCGTTTTTCCTCCACGCCGACACAAAGCCTGGAGCTCCTGAAACCCTGAGCTGCCAGAATTCCCTCACACGCACGGCAGGGCACATTCTGCAGCTGTTGCCGTGGTGATGACTAGCTGCGGTTCAGTGTGGCAGGTCAGTGTTTGGCTGGGTTGTTGCTAGAAGGGATACAGCTGCGGCCAGAAGTTAATAATAATAATAATGATGATAATACTAATAATGCATTTTACTTGTAATGCACTTTTCTTAAATCTAAATTGCTACAGAAACCATAACCCTAAACCCTAACCCTAACACATAATAAACAGATATCAAAATACAAAATGTATACAGATATCAAAATATATGATATCAATATATGATATACAGATATAGATATATGATACAGACACAGATATAGATATATATACAGATATATGATATATGAATATATAATATACAGATACCAAAGTACAAAATACATAGTCAACTATTGTTAAACTTGTATTTTATAAATGCCTACACCGACCCCAACCCTAAACATACCAATAACAGAAATGTAAAAACAGTAATTATAATGATTATTATTTATATTATTTATTAAATTACCCATTAATTGTATTTTACTAACATCTACCCCAACCCTAAACCTAACCCTCACAGTAATGTAAAAACAGTAATAATTGTTGTACAGTAATAGTATTGTTGTAATATAATTCTGGTTAACTTCCGACCACAGCTGTATCCCTTCTAGACTTTACCGTACGGCAGTGAGCAAACATTCCCGAAAGTTGCACGA
>CAIGQW010054212.1:75329-93401 GCA_903798125.1 Danio choprae
ACGCATACACACACACACACACACACACACACACACACACACACTACGGCCAATTTTGTTTACCCAATTCACCTATAGCGCATGTGTTTGGACTGTGGGAGAAACCGGAGCACCCGGAGGAAACCCACGCCAACACGGGGAGAACATGCAAACTCCACACAAAAATGCCAACTGACCCAGCTGGGACTTGAACCAGCGACCTTCTTGCTGTGAGGTGACAGTGCTAACCACTGAGCCACCATGCTGCCCATAGATTCAAGTTGTTATTATTTAAAAAAAATCTAATAAATAAATAAGTACATTGAAAATAAAATAATTGTTCAGTTATCGAAATCGAGGTAGAGTGTTCAATTAACCCTTGTGTATTGTTCAAATTGACTAGCCTTTTATTATGTTAGGGGCTGTTTTTGCCCCATTGACTTCCATTATAACGACGTTATATGTTTTGATGGCAAAGCCATGACAGCATATAATCATGCATTCTTGATTGTTGGTGTTTTTCCCTGTTTGGAAGAGGTCAGATGTATGAAATATTTTATTGTTGATCATCAGTTGGCAGCATTAAACCTTTAGAGAGGCCTGGGCAAAACAGTTTCTGGTTTTTATGTGGAGTAATTATAATGAAAGTCAATGGGGCAAAAACAGCCCCCAACATAACGAAAGCATAGTAAATTTACATAGAGTGTATTGTTAAATTGTTTTTCATTTTCAAAGCATTTTCCCCAAAAATATGTGTCAAAATAAGATTTGTCACCAAAAATCATTCAATTTGCTGAAGCACAGGGAAAATTATGGCCAAATTAACACCCTAAATCAGTGGTTCCCAAAGTGGGGGTCACGAGACAATGAGGGGGGGGTCGCTTGGTGATTTCCAAAAATCTCATATATGTTAATAAACTATTAGAATTACCATATTTTATCCATAAACTACAGAACATAAAAATAGCATTTAATACTTGCATAAAAAACAACATACAAATAAAAAAGCCATCAGCCTTTCAAAAAACATTTCCATTGGATTGCGACCCCTGGGCTTATTACACTAGATTAACGACACAGCAATAGGGTAAATTGCAGCAGATTGATTTTACGGCACAATGTTGAACTTTGACACCTTTATGGCACTCACGTACAATAAAAATAAACACCACGACTGAACATGGAGGATGATCTCCAAGTGGAGGTCTCCAAAATTAAACCAAGAACAGTCTCATGCTGTAAACACTGTGCCAACCATTCTCATTAGGTGAGGTTCATACTGTATTAAATTAAACAAATGAATAATGACCATAAAAAATGATATGATCGTTAGACTGTTTGACCTTTTTCGGTGTCAATATGCTCAGGTTTATATAGTTCCTACTGGTGTGTGTGAGCCATTGTGTGCAATGTTTGTATGTTTATAACCACCTCCAAGGATAGTAAGGGTCATGAGTCACTGGAATTGTTATTTTGGGGGTCACGGGCGGAAAAGTTTGCGAAACCCCTGCTCTGAATCACCACAGAGTGGATGAAAATGACCCAACAGCACATATGGATTAATGGAGGCTTTATATCACATCACCCAGACTTAATTAAACATGTTTTTCTATACTAAATAATGTCTGTGTGTTTCTCCAGAGACGGATGTGAGCAGAGCGCCGTCTCCTCCTGCTGGAGACCCGGAGGACGAGGACGAGGTGGAGGACGCAGCCGGACCAGCCAAACTCAAAGACAAGAAAAGCAAAGCTAAACCTGCGACTGAATAGAGCACAGAATACACCTGAATACAAAAGGCCAAGGTGTTGTTTATAACTTATGAATGTACAGCGTTTATGCTCAGGGCAAGCTACAATCACTGATCTTAGATGCTCGATTGATGTTAAAGGGCCAGTTCACCCAAAAAATGATCCATTTACTCATCCTTCAAAACCTAATTGAGTACTACTGTTGAACACAAAGGAAGATGTTTTGAAGAATGCTGGTAATGTAGCACCCATTGACTTGCACACAATGTTTTCTGCGTAGGTTTAGAATTGCATTATGGGATGTCGATCTCTGCTCTGTCGACTTTTGTTGTTGAAATTTCAACAGTTTAACAAGTGACTTTCATTGATATTTTAGTACTTTGAAATATTATAATGTACAAGAAATAATATATAAAGAAATGAGTCTGTAAAATGACAGAAAAATGTACAGGCCGTTTGTTACAAGGTTTTGCAGAGTAATATACAACACCAACCCAGACAATATAGCACTGCAAACTATTATAAACTTTGCAAGGTTTAAAGCAGTTGGAAGAAAGATCAAGGTCCCATAATGCAATTCACAAGTATAAATAAACGGAGGAAAAATAAAAACATGAATCACAAAATACGGAAAACTGCTCATTTACAGATATTTTTACAGTGCTTAGTAATATTTATTTTCTATTAAAATCAATGGGCAACCAACATTCTTCAAAATATCTTCTTTTGTGTTGAGCAGATAAAAAAAAAGACACTCATAATGGTTTAAAACCACACGAGGGACAATAAGTGATGTGGTGATATTCATTTTTGGGTGAACTGTCCCTTTAATGTAGATGAATATACTTGTGTTGCATTAGAACATTTTGTATGACACATTACAATAAGGTTATATTAGATAACATGAACTAAAATTGGCATTCAACTTGTTCCAAACCAGTTTCTTTTTTATTCTGTTCAGCACAAACGAAGATATTTTGAAGAATGTTGGCAGCAATTGACATCTCTGATCATTGTTTTTACTACTGTGGAAGTCAATGGTTACAGGTTTCCAACATTCTTCAGAATATCTTCTGTGTCTAGCAGAAAAAAGAAACATGTACAAGTTTGGAACCACTCGAGGGTGATTAAATGATATGTAAATATTCATTCTGAGATATTGCTAAAAATAATCATTGTAATAATAGTATTTATAAACTTAAGCTTGTTTCTGCCTCAGAAAAAGCTAATTTCACCTTATTTATTTTACAGTTAAGAACTGCAAGATATAAACTCAGAAAACAGAGGGGAAAAGTCAGAACTGTGATACATATATACACTACCTGACAAGTCTTGTTGTGGATCCCAGTTGTAAGAGCACAAATAATACTTAACTTCTAGTTGAAAAGTGGCAGAAGGTGGATTTTTCCAATGAATCATCTGTTGAACTGCATCCCAATCATCACAAATAAGATTCTCACAGAAATCAGTCAAGTTTGGTGAAGGAAAAATCATGGTTTGGGGTTACATTCAGTATGGGGGTGTGCGAGAGATCTGCAGAGTGGATGGCAACATCAACAGCCTGAGGTATCAAGACATTTGTGCTGCCCATTACATTACAAACCACAGGAGAGGGTGAATTCCCCAGCAGGATAGCAGCGCTCCTTCTCATACTTCAGCCTCCACATCAAACTTCCTGAAAGCAAAGAAGGTCAAGGTGCTCCACTATTGGCCAGCCCAGTCACCAGACATAAACATTATTGAGCATGTCTGGGGTAAGATGAAGGAGGAGGCATTGAAGATGAATCCAAAGAATCTTGATGAACTCTGGGAGTCCTGCAGGAACGCTTTCTTTGCCATTCCAGATGACTTTATTAATAAGTGATTGGAGTCATTGCAGAGATGTATGGATGCAGTCCTCCAAGCTCATGGAGTCATTCACAATATTTATTCTGTGTCCACTGCACCATGACTTTATAATCTATACTGGACATTATTTCTGCTAAGTGACAAGACTTTAGTCTAAGCAAAGTCAGACCTTACTGTCCTAATTAAATCATTAAAAATCAAGGCATGATCATACTTTATTTTGGTAAAATATGCGTAGTCTAGAGGCCTTTGCCTGTCATATAAACCACTTCTGATAGCAAATGATCAACTAGAAGTCAAGTTATTATTTGCTGTTCCTGAAACTTGGATAGACGACAGGACTTTTGTCAGGTAGTGTGTATACAGCACATATATAAAGTCAGAATTGTAAATGCACAACAGTGAGCAATAACGTTGCAAGTGACTATATTTTGTATATTATATTATAATACACACAAATATATTATTGTATATCATCCTGTAGAAAATATTGATTTAAAAGAGAGACCTGTGAGGGTAGACTCATTTATCCTGAACACTGTAAAGACAGAAATCTGAGCAAAACATCTTAATTGTAAGATATTATGTGAATATATATAAAGTATAAATAATAAAATAATATGAAGCTCTGAATTAAATCGGATTGAAACGTGGAGTTGTGAGAGAGCCAGTAAACTGTAAGGAATAAACTCGCAATTCTATATATAATATAAAAAAATAGAAAATAATGCGAGAAAGTAATACATCTATAATGTGAATTTAATTTATACACGTCCAAAAACTTGCAGCTGAATTGTGTCGTAGCTACCGGTGTAATTATTTTCCTCCTGTGGCAGAAACAGACATCCATACCAATGCTAATTTAATTACAATTTTAATATTTCTATTTTAACCAATCCAAACAGCACCATAATAATACAAAGAAACAGTGGTTTTATAACTGGAAGAGAAGTGTTTATTTATATAAAAATAATCCATACTCAAGTTAACAGAGCTAATATATCTAACGTCTGAACGTTCATGATTGACGGACGTTTTGCCCAGTAACTCTTAAAGACTTTGTTGCATAATCACGTGTGCAAACTACAACCCTAAAACAACTTATACACTCTAAACGTATGAACATGAACTTCCTGGTAGTTTCTCATCCCATCTAAATAACAAAAACCTTCTCAGAGTCTTGATAGAGTTTAAGTTCCTCCATAAGTTACTTAGGAAATAAAAAAAAGAGATTCCAGTTATGATATTCCCAATGTTTCAAGATGCCGTTTTCCCAGAATGGAGTCAAATTGAAGGCTTTAAAGTCGGGTTGAGAAACTAACAGCATCAACAATGGAGTGCTACAGAACAAAATAACAGTACAAGACAAGACTATGTTCATGATCTCACCTTATTCATGAACAGACTTACTTGTAAATTCATTCCTGGTCCATTTAATCACAAACACTGCTTTTGTTAGGGAAAAAAAGCCACCAATGGGGGTCTGTCAAACTTTAAGGCTGATTTAAGACGAGATTAATTAGTATGTCCCATTAAAAAGACGTGTGGATGGAAATCATTGCGACCTAGAAGAATAAATGACATTATTTGTATGTACAGATTCATCATCACGTGTCACTTTTATAAGCAGGAAGCATCATAAACCATTAATGCCACCAAACAGTACACGATCAACCAGCAGCCGATGGTTACAGATCACCTGCTGACCAATGAATGTAAAAATATGTACGGTTTCGGTTCTTATTATATACATACAACGCTGGTAAACAATCCTATAGCTAAGTTTCCACCATTAAGAACATTTAGATACATTTAAGACAAGAATAATAAATGATATTTAATGTATACATGGCGTTATGTGCGCTGAATAATGGCCACAATACCGTCAGGTAAGCTGGTGGTTAAAACTAGCCACTATAAATACATTAAATGTCGGCTATAAATAGTTCACCCTGCCCAAAAAAATTAAAAAGATCTCATAATTGGCTCATCCTTAAGCCATCCCATATGTAGTCTGTTCAATCATTTATATTATAATACCAAAAAACGCATTAACCAGTGGGTTAATGAATGAAAAATATGCATATTGGAAACTTTATAACGTACAAAGGCATTCATTAACCCACTGGATTACTCTTATGATGGATATATGTGGTTTTTGTAGCTTCAAAATCTCGAGCACCATCCACCGCCACTACAAAGCTGTGAAAAGCCAGATTGTTACTATTATTTAAAGGGACAGTTTACCTGAAAATGAAAATTCTGTCATTTACTCACCCTTGTTCAAAACAAACGCGAGTTTCTTTCTTCTGTTGAACACAGAAGAAGATATTTTGAAGAATGTTGGTTGCTGGCATCTATTGACTTCCATAGTAATTTTTTTTCCTACTATGGACGTCGATGAGCATTCTTCAAAATATCTTTTTTTTTATTGTGTGTGTGTGTGTGTGTGTGTGTGTGTGTGTGTGTGTGTGTGTGTGTGTGTTCGACAGAAAAGAAACTCATCAATGTTTAAAGCGACATGAGAGAGAATAAATGAAGTCATTTTAATTTTTGGGTGAACTATCCCCGTTTAATACAACTCAAACTGTGTTCATCTAAAAAAATAAAATAAAGAGGCTTAAGGGTGAATAAATTATGGATGTTTTTTTTTCTCTCAAGTGAACTATTCTTTTAATTATTACTACTTAATTTCATTAGCGTAAGAGATCTTATTACTTGACACAGATAAAAATCACTGCTGGATAAAGTTCTGCTAATTATTAACATTCACATACCCGAAAAACAAAACAAAAGGAGTGTTCGATGGTTCAACGTGTTTAAGACTTTGTGCTGGTTTTCTGCACCGGCTAACCAGAGTATGATCTCCTGTCATAACTAAAATTGGTCACACTTTACTATAAGGTTGGTTTAATTAGTGTATTTACTAACATGAAGTGATAATAGGGCGGCACGGTGGCTCAGTGGTTAGCAAGAAGGTTGCTGGCTCGAGTCCCGACTGGGCCAATTGGCATTTCTGTGTGGAGTTTGCATGTTCTTTCCGTGTTGGTGTGGGTTTCCTCCAGGTGCTCCGGTTTCCCCCACAAGTCCAAAGACATGCGCTATAGGTGACTTGGATTAACTAAATTGGCCGTAGTGTATGATTGTGTGTGTGTGAATGGGTCTTTCCCAGTACTGGGTTGGTGCTGAAAGGGCATCCACTGCATAAAACATATGTGGGAATAGTTGGCGGTTCATTCCACTGTGGCGACCCCTGATAAATAAGGGACTAAACCGAAGGAAAATGAATGAATGAACTTATACAGCATTCAACATTTACTAATGCATTATTAAAATCCAAATTCATTCATTCATTCTCCTTCAGCTTAGTCCCTTATTTATCAGGGGTCGCCACAGCGGAATGAACCGCCAACTATTTCAGCATATGTTTTACGCAGCGGATGTCCTTCCAGCCGCAACACATCACTGGGAAACACCCATACACTCACATTCACACACACACTCATACACTACGGCCAATTTAGTTCATCCAATTCCCCTATAGCGCATGTGTTTGGACTGTGGGGGAAACCGGAGCACCTGAAGGGAAACCCCTGCCAACACAGGGAGAACATGCAAACTCCACACAGAAATGACAACTGACCCAGCCGGGACTCGAACCAGTGACCTTCTTACTGTGAGGCGACTGAGCCACCGTGCCGCCCTAAAATCCAAATTCATGCTTGTTAACATTAGTTAATGCACTGAGTTAACAAGAACTAACAATGAATGGCTTAACTTTCATTAACAAATACTGTAATAAATGTATTTTTCATAGTTACATGAACTAATACAATAATACAATACATTAACTAATACAACCTTATAGTAAAAAAAAAAATTACCAAAAAAACACTCTATCATTGACTTCTGCAGTAAATCGAGTGAATAATGACAGAATTTGATTTCTGGTAAATAATATTAATAATAATAAAACATAAAACAAATAGCAGAGGCTGGCTCATGTCATTCAGTGCCGTGTTTCTCAATATAATCTCAGACGAAAAAAATAATCTCCGGATAGAGAATAACAGTGCACACTCCAACTCCACAACACATCCTCTCTCTTCCCATCATCAGAGTCTGTCTGTCAACTAACAAAGACATAAAACAAAAAGATAAAATAAGACTGGCGTGTCTCTAAACCTCAGACGTGAGCTCTGAAAACACGAGTCCCTCGGCTGAAATAGCGTCGCCCAATCCCACAGTCCTCAGCGGCTGTTTGCAGACCAGCACGGGTGTGAGATGGAAAGAAACGTTTCCTCTCCTCCACACGGTCACCGGTCGGGACGGCTCCACTTTTAGACTCTCTCTCGGCTCTGAGAAGGAGCTGTGGAAGTTTAACGGTGCCTTAAGAAGCACTTTGGAGATATCTATGGTTTGCAAACCGCACGCTTGACTGCTAGCCACACGCGCACCCGCCGCCACCGCCGCCGCCTGGTTCCCCCAGTGCCCGTCCACCGTAGCCAAAATATGGTATGCTAGCGTGTGGAAGTGGATGCGGGTGAGGTCGGCTTCAGATTGTTCGTCCGCTCGGCCGTGTTGCTCTAGGACCCAGAGGAGGATGTCTGTGACGCGGCCCACATCTGGTACGCCGTCCCAGGAAGTGAGGTCGGAGTGAGGGCCTCCTCCTGATTGGGTCAGAAATAAAAGCTCCTGCTCGTTCAGACCGATGGAGTTCACGATGGGCATGACCTGCTAACAGAAGAGCACGGAGAAAGCTGAACGATGTAGATGAGCTCAAATTATAATGTGTTTTCTTTAAACATTCATTTTTTATGATGGATAAATGTGCTTTTTGTAGCTTCAAAAACTCGAGCACCATTCACTGCCATTGCAAAGCTGCAACGAATGTTATTTAAAGAGACAGGTGACCCAAAAATGAACGTTTTTCCACACTCTTCACATTTTTAGGACCAGTTCGATTTTCTGTTAAACGCAAAAGAAGATATTTTGCTAAATTCTGGCAGCCATTGACTTCCATAGTAATTTCTTTTTTTCTTACAGAAGTCAAAGAACTTGTGTTTTCTTTAAACGTTCATTAACCCACTGGAGTCGTGTGAATTACTTTTATGATGGATAAATGTGGGTTTTTGTAGCTTCAAAAACTCGAGCACCATTCACTGCCATTGCAAAGCTGCAACGAATATTATTTAAAGGGACAGGTGACCCAAAAATGACAATTCTGCCATTGTTTTTGCATTCTTGACTTGATTAAAACCTGTTTGAGTTTCTTTCTTCTTTTAAACACAAAAGAAGATATTTAGAAAATATCTGGCAGCCATTCAGCAGAAGAAAGAAACTCAGAAAGGTTTAAAACCACATGAGGGAGAGTAGATAATGTGGTAATTTTTATTTTTGAGTGAACTATCCCTTTAATACTCAACACAAATTGTGAGTTCACAATGGGCATGACCTGCTAATAGAAGAGCACGGAGAAAGCTGAACGATGTAGATGAGCTCGCAATATAACATCATATTGTTTTCTTTAAATATGAACCTATTCAATAACCCTCTGGAGTCGTGTGGATTACTTTTATGATGGATAAATGTGGTTTTTGTAGCTTCAATAACTCGAGCACCATTCACTGCCATTACAAAGCTGCAACAAGTATTATTTAAAGGGACAGTTCACCCAAAAATGACAATTCTGCCGTTGTTTTCTCACTCTTGACTTGCTTAAAACCTGTTTGAGTTTCTTTCTTCTGTTGAACACAAAAGAAGATATTTTGAAATATTCTGGCAGCCTTTGACTACCATTGTTGTTGTTTTTCCTGCTATGGAAGTCAAAGAACATTTGTGTTTAATCCATAAAGGTTTAAAACCACATGAGAGAGAATAAATGGTGAGGTAGTTTTCATTTTTGGGTGAACTATCCCTTTAATACAACTCAAATTGTGAGTTCATGATGGACATGACCTGCTAACAGAAGAGCACAGAGAATGCTAAACGATGTAGATGAACTCGCAATATAATATAATTTCCTTAAATATTTATTATCGCACTGGAGTCGTGTGGATTACTTTTATGATGGATAAATGTGGTTTTTGTAGCTTCAAAAACTCGAGCACCATTCACTGCCATTTAGTGTTGTCAAAAGTATCGAATTCGATACCAATCGGTACTGAAGTTTTAAAAGTGTCCATTTCCCGCTAACATTTTAACGCTGTTAAGCATTCTAAAACACCACTGATTGGCCATTGTGTTCACCAGCGCTCAACAGAAGCGACTGTGATTGGCCGTAAAGGTTATCAGTGACTGCACCATGCAAACTGTAAACCCTCTGAACATCGGCCTTCATTAAACACATTTACCTCCTGCAGGATTCGGTTCATGTAGTCTCTGTCTGTCATGCTGGCCAGCTCCAGGTGGATGGGCACCTCGTTCCTCACGTCTGAGATGGCCACCACCGCCTGCAGGACATCACAGCACGACCACCGTCAAGGACAAGTAAAAACTATTGTGAACATCTACCTGTCAGGTCTCTGGAAATCTGATCGGCTCATCCAATCAGACTTCAGCATTGATCTCTCTCTTTTTTAATCTCCTTTATTTATAAGCATTTTGTTTATTTACACAAAACAGAAAAACATCTCCAACAATGATTTCCCCTTTGCAGATTTAACAGAAGAGACATACATCAAGATTCGAGTCCTCAAACATACAAATGCACAACAATTTTTATTTTTAACTTGACCTTCTAATATGGGACTTGTGGGAACAGGTTATGAGATGCTTAAGATACTTAGAATTGATCTCTTTTAATCAGATGTGCATTGAGTGATTTTGGTGTCAGACCTCTTTGAGTCGTTCCTCCCAGAGTTCCCGGCCCATTCCTTCCATCATATGCAGTCCGGACAGAACCACCAGATCTGGTTGGAACTCCTCCAGACTGGCCACGAACATCTCCAGCGCACTCATTTCCCCATTGGACACGTCATGGGACAGAATGAAGCGGTTGGCCTGAGGAGCTCGTGAAGGACCCCACTGTTCACCTGCAGGGGGCGGCAAAGAGCAGGCGCTTTTAAACACAGGACACTACAGGCAAACATTTTTGTATTTTTTTGAAACATGCATTGGTCCATTTTAAGGTTTTGGGCTTTTCGGCTTTTCATAGTATGTTTTTAGTGTAAATAAAGCACCACGAACTCTCTTCAAGTGTTCATTTGTGTCTGTAGACTTCAGTTGGAATACATACACTCATTAGCCATTTTATTAGGTACAGCTGTCCATCTGCTCGTTAATGCAAATTTCTAATCAGCCAATCACATGGCAGCAACTTAATGCACTTGT
The DNA here is from genome assembly GCA_903798125.1 of Danio choprae. Taxonomy (NCBI): domain Eukaryota; kingdom Metazoa; phylum Chordata; class Actinopteri; order Cypriniformes; family Danionidae; genus Danio; species Danio choprae. Next base: position 86,237 of record CAIGQW010054212.1, read on the forward strand.
ACCTGAGTATTGTTGCTGACCATGTCCATCTCTTTATGACCACAGTGTACCCATCTTCTGGTGGCAGGATAACGATAATGTCATAAAACCAGACTGGTTTCTTGAACATGACAATGAGTTCACTGTATTCAAATGGCCTCCACAGTCACCAGATCTCAATCCAATAGAGCACCTTTGGGATGTGGTGGAACGGGAGATTCATTGATCATCATTGATATGCAGCTGACAAATCTGCAGCGACTGCGTGATGCTATCATGTCAATATGGACCAAAATCTCTGAGGAATATTTCCAGTGCCTTGTTGAATCGATGCCACGAAGGATTAAGGCAGTTCTGAAGGCAAAAGAGAGTCCAACCCGGTACTAGTAAGGTGTACCTAATAAAGTGGCCAGTGAGTGTATATATCAGTGTGTTTTTTTTTTTGTTGTTGTTTTTTTTGTCTGCTGATTTAATGAGTGATTAAATGAGGCGTCCAAAATGCCCTCTGCAAATACCTTTACATAATTGCATTTGCAATTCTTAATGTAATCAATTTGGAGACGTAATCATTTTAATAACTCTATCTGGATCTATATACGCGTCTTGTCTTCATGTTTCTGGTCTCACTGTGAATGATTTATTACTGAATGTTCAGTTTTAAATTCATCACATTAAAGACTTGCGAATATCATTTCGATTTGAGTCTCACCTGACTTGTACTCCAGGATCAGGTGGAACTCGTCTGTTTCCTGCAGAGATTCTGGCGGCACCACGATCTGTTCATCCAGCATATCATGAAGCTTCGGCCCCACCGGACCACACAACAGGACCTGAGGGAACACAGCAGACTTTAGAAAACTACAATCAGCTGCATTTCAGGTACAGATGGTCCGCTTTCGGCCTGTTAAAGGAATAGTTCACGCAAAAAATGAAATTTACTCGCACTCAAGTGGTTGCAAACTTCTGAATTTCTTTCATCTGTTGAACACAAAGGAAGATATTTTTGATATGTTGTAAAAAATCTGCCATTGACTTCTGTAGTAGGAACACAAAATACTATGGAAGTGAATGGCTGCCGCTTTCCAACATTCTTCAAAATATCTTCCTAACAGGAAAGAAATTCATAAGTGAACATTTGAGTTGATGAAAATGTGTAGAAATGATTTTCAGTTAGTAAAAGCCTAAATAAATCACAAATAAACTGCAAGTAACACTGAAGTAAACATGAAGGTTTAATGGAGACCTCTATGTTTTCTTGCAAATATATTTAGTCTTTTTTTTTCATGAAAGATAAAAAGATACTCACCACGAGTTGTGGGTTAGACGCCAGCTTCTGGCCAATCAGAGCAGCGTTTCCACCCACATAAAGCTGCAAGAAATGTAAATTAGCTTTCATTAAAATGCACAAACTCAATTACGTGTGTATTATGGAGCAAATGATTCTGGAATATGACTCTAAAAAGCAAAAATGTCAACCTTTTAGATTAAATATCAAAGTAGTGTTGTCACGATACTGGAATCTCCAATTTCGATACAATACCTTGAAAAATATCGATATTCGATATCATTTTCGATACTGTGGGGAACAATTTCCACAACATTAAAGGTATGCAAAAGCAGTAAAAAGGGAAACAAAATAACGAAAGCATATAATCTCATCTTATTTTCTGATTAAAACGGAGTTAAAATCTGAATATTATAATTCATGTCAAAAATGTTAAACTCTTAACATTATTATTAATTATTCATCTCCCTGCTGGTGAGAACAGAGAGCGCGAGACGGCAAAGCCGGTATCGATACAAACCAAAGGCAAGATATTTCAGTATCGATATGTCGATATTTTTGACTACAGATATTTTATATTGTCGAAAACGTTTCTATAATTTGTGTGAAAATATGCATACATGTTATGCTGGACCACAAAACCAGTCATAAGTGTCAATTTTGGCAAATTAAGCTTTATTTATCACCTGAGAACTGAATAAATAAGCTTTTCCATTTATGCATACTTAATTAGTATAAGGTCTCACGGTGGCGCAGTGGATAGCACGTTTGCCTCACAGCAAGAAGGTCGCTGGTTCGAGCCTCAGCTGGGTCAGTTGGCGTTTCTGTGTGGAGTTTGCATGTTCTCCCCGTGTTGGCGTGGGTTTCCTCTCGGTGTTCTCCTTTCTCCCCCACATTTTTTTTTTTTTTTTAGGTGAATTGGGTAAGCGCTAAATTGTCTGTAGTGTATGGGTGTGTATGGATGTTTCCTAGAGATGGGTTGCAGCTGGAAGGGCATCCGCTGCGTAAAACATGCTGGATAAGTTGGCGGTTCATTCCGCTGTGGCGACCCCAGATTAATAAAGGGACTAAGCCGAAATGAAAATGAATGAATGAATAATTAGTATAATATAATATTTGGCCAAGATACAAGTATTTTTTGAAAATAGGGAATCTGAATACTGAGAAAAATCACCTTAAAATAGTCTGAATGACGTTGAATATACTTAGATGTGCATTGTTGTGGCTATTTTCTTTAAGGAGGCTCTCTCCATGGTAAAGAAGACAAAGTCTTACCCAGGATGCCTTTTAAAGTTTTATTTTTTGCAAAGGAGGTCAGACAGTCATACAGTAACACAGGTTCCTGCAGAGCGCGACACTCAAAGAAGACTGTGTTCCCTTTTTATCTAGTGTCTTCCCTCTAAAGCCCACAAGGCCATTGGTGACATAGCGAATGAATCACATCACAGTTATCTTAACACTCATGATTCTCTTTTAGTTGTCTATATTTCTATCCCATATCCCGCACGACTGTACAGGTCATAGGTCACCATACATAGATTACAATCTTGTCTTATGATAAAAAGGCGCCAAAGTGGTCACGCACAGCTTAACTGTGTAATGTAGACATAGAAAAAGGAAAGAAGAACAGATTTTAAAATGCATATAAAGGTATATAAATGAATTTCCATAACAGCATATTACAAATCAAATATATATATATATATATATATAATATATTATATATTATAATGGTTTTTGCCATTAAAAATCAATCATTTTAACCAATTTTTGGCTAATTCCAAAAAAATACCTGTGCAACTTAAGACTGGTTTTGTGCTCCAGGGTCACATGTTATAATGCATATAATTCATTCTGAAAAACAAATGATGATGAACACTGCGTCTATTAATTACTGCTGATAAAACCAAATTAAACCTGACACAGAAACTCAATTCCCCTCTGGCCCGTCTCCTGCATTCACATTAAACCATCAGATCTCAGGGGCCAGATTCATTTACAGCAGCAGCCAAAATTAAACAAGACATTTGTAGATCCCACATAGACTTCTTTGTATCTAACCACACTAAGAGCAGTCAAACTTGTCAGACAACTATGTGTTTTTATCGTTCCCCCTGTAGCTCTACCTTTAACATCAATATGACAAATGCTGTGACAAAATTAGAGACTAGTATACCACGTGTTGGTGGGGAGGATGGGTGTTAATGTATTTCATTTCCCTTTTTTGCTATTCTGATATGTATTGTACTTTTGCATTCAACATAATGTTACATATACAGTGCACTCGGAAAGTATTTATAGCGCTTCACTTTTTTTATGTTACAGCCTTATTCCAAAATGGATTAAATTGATTTATTTCCTCAACATTCTGCACACAATCCCCCATAATGACAATGGGAAAAAAGATTTTTTGAAATTGTTGCAAATTTATTAATAATAAAACCCTGTATAATCACATGTGCATCAGTATTCACAGCCTTTGCTCAATACTGTGTTGATGCACCTTTGGCAGCAATTACAGCCTCAAGTCTTTTTAAATACGAGGTCTACAGACAATTCCTTTGTCTTCATGCTTGGTTTGTGCTTTGACATGCACCGTCAACCCTGTGACCTCATATAGACAGGCGTATGCCTTTACAGATCATGTCCATCAGCTGAATTTACCACAGGTGAAATCCAATGAAGCTGCTGAAACATCTCAGGAATGATCAGTGGAAACAGAATGTACCTGAGCTCAATGTCATGGCAAAGGCTGTGAATACTGATGCACATCACTGATTTTACAGGTGTTTTATTTTTAATACATTTGCAATAATTTCAAAAAATCTTTTTCCCCATTGTCATTATGGGGGATTGTGTGAAGAATGTTGAGGAAATAAATCAATTTAATTCATTTTGAAATAAGGCTGTCGCATAAAAAAATGTGGAAAAAGTGAAGCGCTATGAATACTTTCCGGGTGCACTGTACAGTAGTCAACATGTGAAGTGGATCAAAACCTGTCATCAAAGTTGTCCTAAAACTATTGAACAACACCCATTATTGTCTTAGGGCAATTATGAAAAACCTTTTGGTTCCGCTTCAGATATGTACTACTGTATTCCATATTAACATACGTAAACATACTTTATTATCATTTTTCAAATATCTCCCAAGTAGTACCTAACAGAGCACAGACAGCATTTCCTATAATATTTATTTTCTTCTGGAGTAGGTCTTCTTGTTTTTAGTTTGGCTTGATTAAAAGCAGTTTGTACATTTTTAAAACACTATAATCTAATTCAATATTATTAGCCCCCTTAAGAATTTATTGTCCTCGATTGGCTACAGAACAAACCACTGTTGTCCAATAACTTGCCTAGTTAACCTACTTAAGCCTTTAAATCGCACTTTAAGCTCAATACTACTAGTATCTTGCAAAATAACCAGCGGTTTATGAAAAGTCATACTTCAGTAAAAGTACCATTACTTACCCAAAAATGTAGTGCACAGAGTAAAAGTGTCTGTTGTAAATATTGTAATTGTTGTAAATAGTGAGTATTACCCTGTGAAAGGTTGATGCGTTTAAATGAATGTGTGTGAAAACGTAACATTCTGTAGTGCATAACAGTCATAACGCCACAAACAGTCTCTGAGCCATTGCGTGTAATGATTTAGTGTCTTGAGGTTGTTCTGTAAGATGGGATTTTCCTATGTGTGATGTGATTGGACGGGAATTAACAAGACTATTCTACTTTATCCAATCGCCATAGACAAGAAAAAAAAGATAAAGTAGTGACTGCAGGTTGATGAAAAATAGTGGAGTAAAAGTACCGATACAGCACTGAAAATGTACTCAAGTGAAAGTAAAAGTGCACACTTTGAAAACTACTTCGTAAAGTACAATTCCTGAGAAAACCTGCTCAATTACTGTCATTTGAGTATTTGTAATGTTACTTCACACCCCTGAAAATAACCTTAAAGTTAGGGTAATCAGGCAAGTCATTGTATAACAGTGGTTTGTTCTGGAGACAATCCAACACTAATATTGCTGAAGGGGGCGAATAATATTGACCCTAAAAAAATTAAGAACTGCTTTTATTCTAGCCGAAATAAAACCAATAAGACTTTCTCCAGAAGAACAACTATTACAGGAAATACTGTGAGAAATTCCTGAATCTGTTCAACATCATTTGGGAAATATTTGGAAAAGAAAAGAAAAAAAAAAAAAAATCACAGGAGGGAGAATAATTTTGGCTTCAACTGTATAAAGAAAAAGAACCTGTCGGACAACATTTAGTGTGTTCAGGGAGCAGCTAATCTCAGTCCTATAACTCCTCACTCACGCCCTGAAGGAAAATCATGTAGTAAAGGCCACTAAACCCACTCCCTACTGTCATAAAACGCTTTATCTCCCACCTGAGCGCCGGGATACTCTGCAGCGGCTCGTGCGATCCTCTGGAAAACCTCCTTATCTGAGAAGAAACGCTCTGCTGCTGCGCCCTTCCCCATGTAGTGGATGAAGGCCTCCTTCAGGTCCTCTTTGCTGTGCAGCACCTCGTGGTCTCGGCCGGAGCCAGGTTCGAGAGCGAGCGCCTGCAGCAGCCCCACACCGGACACCACCACGTCCACACAGGCGTTCACCCTGACACAAACACAGAGGCATGATGGAAAGGGCTCTAGGACAAGTGAACCTGCTCGTGTTCAGACCTGCTAGTCGTGAGAGCAACTTATTGTGCAAATGCAAACTATGAACATTCAAATACACAATCGATTCTGCATTGATTCACACTGGAGACTTTCAAAACGCATCATTATTCCTAGTCTTGAATCGATTCTGGGCTAGTTTTTAACAGCAGATGGTGCTCTAGGCTAGTTTGTAACAGCAGACGGTGCTCTAGGCTAGTTTGTAACAGCAGACGGTGCTCTAGGCTAGTTTTTACCAACAGACGGGGCTCTAGGCTAGTTTTTAACAGCAGATGGCGCTGTAGGCTAGTTTTTAACAGCAGACGGCGCTCTAGGCTAGTTTTTAACAGCAGACAGTGCTCTAGGCTAGTTTTTAACAGCAGATGGTGCTCTAGGCTAGTTTTTAACAGCAGACAGTGCTCTAGGCTAGTTTTTAACAGCAGATGGCGCTGTAGGCTAGTTTTTAACAACAGATGACGATCTAGGCTAGTTTTTAACAACAGATGACAATCTAGGCTAGTTTTTAACAGTAGACAGCGCTCTAGGCTAGTTTTTAACAGCAGATGGCGCTGTAGGCTAGTTTTTAACAGCAGATGGCGCTGTAGGCTAGTTTTTAACAGCAGACGGCGCTCTAGGCTAGTTTTTAACAGCAGATGGCGCTGTAGGCTAGTTTTTAACAGCAGATGGCGCTGTAGGCTAGTTTTTAACAGCAGATGGCGCTGTAGGCTAGTTTTTAACAGCAGACGGCGCTGTAGACTAGTTTTTAACAGCAGACGGCGCTCTAGGCTAGTTTTTAACAGCAGACAGTGCTCTAGGCTAGTTTTTAACAGCAGATGGCGCTGTAGGCTAGTTTTTAACAACAGATGACGATCTAGGCTAGTTTTTAACAGTAGACAGCGCTCTAGGCTAGTTTTTAACAGTAGACAGCGCTCTAGGCTAGTTTTTAACAGTAGACAGCGCTCTAGGCTAGTTTTTAACAGTAGACAGCGCTCTAGGCTAGTGTTTAACAGCAGATGGCACTGTAGACTAGTTTTTAACAGCAGATTGTGCAATAGGCTAATTTATAGCAGCAGATAGCACTCTAGGCTAGTTTTTAGCAGCAGACGGTGCTCTAGGCTAGTTTTAAATGGAAGATTTTAACAGCAGGCGGTGCACTAGGCTAGTTTTTAACTGCAGATGGCACTCTAAGCAAGATTTGAGATGAGCTCTAGGTTAGTTTTTAACAGCAGATGGCGCTC
>CAIGQW010054212.1:98401-108881 GCA_903798125.1 Danio choprae
ATATATATATATGCTTTTATTGTGAGCCCCAGAGACAGACTCTCGTTTATCTCATGTGGATTTTGGATGTGTGGATGCAGCTTATAAATAAAACGAACAAGAACACTGTGAGCAAACACTAACACTGTTATATCAGTTTATTTTAGAGCACTTTACCACACTGGTTTCTGTTTATCAGCAGTAAAAGAAGCATCATGGTTGTTTAGATCCAATTTAAGCCCATTCTATCTATTTAATTATGGTAATATAGTATTTTTGGTCCCATAAATATGACATAAAAAGGCTCAAGGATGATGTTGGTCAGCAGGTGGCGGTATTTTCCGTCCTGTGACTGACTTAAAGATCAAAGCAGCAGATGATGTTTAATTTAGCTTTAATTCCTTTTGACATAAATCCATTTGGACTGGATATTAGATTTGCACAGCTAGATCTCTGCATATGACCTCTCGTAATGAATCTGTGGTTGCAGTAGATGTCTTCACGAGTAAATCATTTAAGTGATCGATAAAACTTTCATTGAGAGTTAGCGGAGTGGGTTTGTTGAAATCCATTATTATGAATATAAAGTAGATATAACATGGTGTGTAAAACTATATATTACTTAAAAAGTTTACAAAGAAAAGTTGTGCCGCGTGATGAGGTTAGCATAGCAACATTTGCGCGCCAAGTCGGAGGGCTTACGGTTATTTCACGGAGTAATACAATTTTAATATATTGTATTTATCTGTGTATTATATGTTTAAACGTCACAAATGTTTAGCTGTAACGTTAAAATAATCGTGTGTTTTGTCAAAAGTCAACATGAACGCAAAAATCGTCGAATTTTTGAATGTCACTTTTCTGAAGGGAACCTGATAACGCTTTCCGTTTTGGCAGCACGTCAACAAAACAAAGGTACTGTCAACATTTATCAGTTTATTATATATTTTCCCGTTACATATGTATATATTACATATTATATTATGATATATTTTATATTATGAGTCAACATGAACTCAAAATGGACGTTTTAAATCCCACATGAATATACTAATTTAATACTATTATATTATGAGTCAACATGAGCTCAAAATGGACGTTTTGATTTCCACATGAATATAGTACATATAATTTAATACTATAGTGTTTTTGAAACATAATGTAGTAAAGTATTTGAATGAATCTGTTGTGGTAATTCTGACAATACAGCAAATTACCAAAATACTGAAACATTACTAGGTTTCCTACAAGGTTATATTATACTACAATACATCACAGTTTACTAATATGCGAATTATAAAAAATTACGATGGGGTGGGGGGGTTCAACTTTTTTCGGTAGTAGTTTGGTAATATGGTAATTAGTAATGCTTTAGTGAATACAATTTATCAATGTATTTAAATTATAAATCTAATTTATTAATAAAATGTATACGTTTTCAGTGTTTTGAGGGATATTTAGTGGCTATGTTAGAGGTTACTGTAGGTCAAACTATACAAATTATATGTCTAATCTTTCTTTTTTGTAGGCTACATGCACATATAGACAGCTATTTTACAAGAAACGTGTTTTGAGAATACTTAAGATGTCTATCGGTGCTCTAAAACCGCCAGTTTCAGACTATTGAAGGATATTTTTCCTAGCATTGATTGGCGCAATTATACATTCACAATGGTATGAACCGTTTATAGGGTCAAATGTATATTTATATTATACATTTGTCAATTATTAATATTTAAGATATTGATCAGAGAAAGCTATTTCTTACTATTAATGGTCTGACCCTCGATACATCTTGTTTTGATGTCCTTCAGGGGCATCAAGCGTTAAATAGGGGGGTCAAACCCCCCCCCTGTAATTCACACCTTTGGTTACTCTAGTAAAAACTAAAGTATACTACAGTATTTATTAGTTTGTTAGTTCACTATATTTAATACTAGGCTACAATATACTGGATTAATTAACAAACTATTGTGAAAATCTATAATGTATACTGTATCCTGACTATAGTAGCGTTAAAAAACACAAAATATAGTATTTTTTTCATGCGAGTTGTCACTTTCATGATAAGATTCACAATCTCTTTCTATTAGGTTCAGCATCAGACGTCACATTGACAAATACAAGTAGCTTACTATGAATATTTATCAGTTTATTATAGATTTACACATCAAAAAGTAACATATATTACAAGTACGTAATTAAAAAATTATATTGATTTGTTGTTGTGGCCCATACATAGAACCTAAAGATCTCAATGTGAACTCCAGCTATTCTCATTAAATGCCATACTCTTAAAGTATGTCACCATTTGATGTCCTCTGTGTTGTTTTGGTTCGTTTAGACTTATTTGTGTGTTTGCTTAGCGGAAACATCAAAGTTTTAACCATTAATGCAATCAAAGTTGAACACTTAAAACAGGAGACGCCAATGTAGAGCACAAAGTGAGCGAACTTCAACTTCCCAGAGCTTAAAAGATCTTGTATTTTGCTGCATAAGTGTTTTTTTTCCCTCTTGTCTCGTCTTTGATCTTTGTGATATGCATGCTTTCCTGAAATATTCCTCACTAATGGTTTAGTTTTCTCTCTCTCTCTCTCTCTCTCTCTGTTAGGGTGTGAGCTGTCGTAGGATGCCTTTGAAACGGATCCGAATAAATGTGAAGGAACGGGTGAGGATTTCCTCATAATTTAACTAACGATAGATTAAAGATATATCAAAGAGGCTGGACGAGGCCTGGCAAAAAACGATTACCGGCAAATCTGCAGGAAGAAGTGGAGGGCTTAACCGATTTCATACAGGAGTCATGTTAGAACAGAATCAGAGATAAAAACTCACAGTCTTTCACACATACACACCAAACGATGCCATCTCAGCATGGAGGTATTAATAATTCATCATCGGCCTCCAGTGCTGGCCCCAGATTAGGAAAACTGGACCTGCTCAAATGGTCATTAATCTAGCTGTAATGATCACAGAGATGCTGTAAATTGCTGCTCAGTGGCATCAGGCAAACAGGCAATAGAAAATAAGTGGCTCATTACGAGGTTATTTCAACTAGAAATTTAGGTTTGCTAATGTTTTGCTCTATCATGTTGTTCGAGGTTATTTCAAACATTTTTTTTCCTACAGTGTTGAAGCTAAGATAAAAAGAATAAATCTGCAAGTATACACACACACACATACACATACACTGTATATATATCTGAACATATATGAGTACACCGCTCACAAATCTCTCATTTAAATGAATATTTGCTATAGGAATCTTTACAATATTATATTTGTGCATATACATTAGTTTAGTCAGTACTGAAGCCAAATCTGGAGCTCATCTAACAAAATAACTTATTATAACGGTCTAAAATTAGTAGCACAAATTTATATGTTAGGGAAAAATATTAAATACAATTTACAAAAATAGCAAAAATCAAGAGAAACAAAAAATAAAGACAATTTAGTGTTTTTTTGCTAAATTTTGCATGAATTTAAATGTATTTTCTGTCCATTTCTAAAGATGTTCTGTGACTAAAATATTATTTTAATAAATATATATGTATAATAAATCTGTTTTGTTCAAATGCACCAATGTATATTACCCATATTCACTGAGAAATGGAGAAAAATATTTTTAAATATTGTACTCGTATATGCTGAGCACTGTATATAAATACACACATCGGCCACTTTATTAGGTACAGCTGTCCAACTGCTCACTAATGCAAATTTCTAATCAGCCAATCACATGGCAGCAACTTAATGCATTTGGGCCTGAGTATTGTTGCTGACCGTGTCCATCCCTTTATGACCACAGTGTACCCATCTTCTGGTGGCAGGATAATGATAATGTCATAAATCATCTCAGACTGGTTTCTTGAACATGACAATGAGTTCACTGTACTCAAATGGCCTCCACAGTCACCAGATCTCAATCCAATAGAGCCCCTTTGGAATGTGGTGGAACGGGACTATATACACACACGCACAGTTGAAGACTAAATTATTAGCAAAATTATTAAAATATTCTTCCAAATGATGTTTAATAGAGCAAGGAAATTTTTGACAGTATTTCCGATGATTTTTTTCTTCTAGAGAATGTCTTATTTCTTTTATTTTGACTGGAATCAAATATTATTAGCCCTCTTAAGAAATTATCATTTTTCGATTGTCTGCAGAACAAACCACCGTTGTCCAATGACTTGCTTAATTGACCTAATTAACCCAGTTAAGCCTTTAAATGTCACTTTAAGTTGAATACTAGTATCTGGCAAAGTAACTAGCTAAATATTATGTACTGTCATCATGGCAAAGATTAAATAAATCAGTTATTAAAAATGAGTTATTATGTTTAAATGCGTTTAAAAAAAACCTCTGTTAAACAGCACTTTGGACATATTTAAAAAAGGAATTAAAATTTCACATAATTTTGCCTTCAACTGTATATATTTATTGAGCTGTGTGATTGAATTAAGTTATTTATTGAGTTGTGTGAACATTTTTCATAACATCTCCTTTTGTGTCTCACAGTAACAAGTACATGTGCCAAAAGTAATGCTGCTCTGAAACATCATAAAGGTGAGTAAATGATGAGGGAATGAACATTTTCAGGGAGCTATTGCTTTAATCTTCGCACATAAGAGAGCCTGTATTAATATAGCTCTCAATTATCTGAACGTTGTCCACTTTTCTTTTTTTCTCATGAAAGCCAGTCTCTCTGGCATCATTAGTGGCTCCGGCGCCCTCTGCCCGTCTCCTGGCTGATCTGTGTGTTAATTATGTATCTCAGCGTGATGAGGACCCGGGGTTGCTGCAGCTGTAATGAAGGCGAGGATATCGACACCTTTATATGGAAGGTGTGTGTGTGTGTGTGTGTGTGTGTGTGTGTGTGTGTGTGTGACAGTTAGTGTGTGTGTGTGTGTGTATGTGTGTGTGCGTGTGTGTGTGTGTGTGAGAGAGAGAGAGAGAGAGAGTGATGAGATGATGTGGTTTGTGCGATACATTAAAATGCAACGTGTGACAAATTACAACTTCATAAGGTGGGAAGAAAGTGTAAAACTTGGCTTCCAGTCACTGTTCAGTGTCAACATCCTGACTTGAGATATATTCATATATATACAGTTGAAGTTAGAATTATTTGCCCTTCTGTATATTTTTTCCCCAATTTCTGTTTAACGGAGAAAAGAGTTTTTCCAACACGTTTCTAAACATAATAGTTTTAATAACTCATTTCTAATAACTAATAAGATTTCTTTTCTCTTCGCCATGATGACAGCACATAATATTAGACTAGATTTTCTTCAAGATACTAGTATTCAGCTTAAAGCGACATTTAAAGGCTGAATTAGGGTAATTAGGCAAGTCATTGTATAACAGTGGTTTGTTCTGGAGACAATCCAACACTAATATTGCTGAAGGGGGCGAATAATATTGACTTTAAAATGGTGTTAAAAAATTAAAAACTGCTTTTATTCTAGCCGAAATAAAACAAATAAGACTTTCTCCAGAAGAAAAAACATTATAGGAAATACTGTGAGAAATTCACTGCTCTGGTAAACATCATTTGGGAAATATTTAAAAAAGAAAAATAATTCACAGGGGGGCAAATAATTCTGACCTCAACTGTATATATTTAGGTCTATCTATCTATCTATCTATCTATCTATCTATCTATCTATCTATCTATCTATCTATCTATCTACAGTCAAGATATATGAAGAAAGAACAAACATAACAAAACATAACAAATATTTAACGACACCACTTTGCAGATAAATAAATTCGTGAGATGTAAACTAAAAAGTGAGATGTAAATGTAAAAAAATATGTACTTAATATAAACTATGAATAAAAGGTTTAATATTAAAGATAAAAATAAAATAAATAAATATTAAAAATAAAAATCTTTATAGAAATCTGTATAGAGTTAAGTTCATAACAGAAAATGTTCCTGCAGATTATCATCAGGTTTTTGGTATCATAATTTACACCACCATCGCAGACAATATTTCACATTAAACTATTAAAAATGTCAATAAAATGTCAATTCATAATGCAATTCAAAAGTGTAAATAAATGAAAATAAATAAAACATGGCATGGTGGCTGCACTGTCGCCTCACAGGAAGAAGGTCGCTGGTTCAAGTCCCGGGTGTGCCAGTTGGCATTTCTGTGTGGAATTGTCATGTTCTCCCCAGGTTTCCTTCAGGTGCTACGGCCAACTAAATTGGCTGTAGTGTATGAGTGCATGTGTGTGAATTAGTGTGTGTGGGTGTTTCCCAGAACTGGGTTGCAGCTGGAAGGGCATCTGTGTAAAACACATGCTGGAATAGTTGGCAGTTCATTCCGCTGTGGCGACCCCTGATGAATAAAGGACTAAGCCAAAGGAAAATGAATGAATGAATAAAACATGGATTGCAAAATGATTTACAGATATTTTTACACATATTTCAGATTTCTGTATGGGTTCAGCAGAGCAACTCATTCAAGTTTGAAACAACCTGTAACCAGTAACTATTTACGTTTCACCCTAACCACCTGTTTCTAAAGTAACTCGGCTACCTTTGCCCTTTGCTTTTGAAAATAGAATAGGATTATTTGACAGATTGGTTTGTTTAATGCGGTGGTGAGATTGCTTTCTGCTTGGCTCACATTCAAACAGAATATACAATGAGGCTCCTCTGATTGCAGGTTGTTTGGTTTAATAAGTTAAACCCTTCGAGTCCCGACCTGGTGAGAGACAGATTAAAATCACATTCAGCCAGCTGTAAACGGAAGGTCTCGATAAGGTTATGTCTCGTGTGGTGAGCTTTCCAAGGTTATTATCTTCCAGAGCATTACCGCCGATGTCCTAAATACATCTATTGAGTCTCTTCTTAAAGCAGAGGTTCTGCCAGACATGAAGATTCTCTAATTATTCATTCAGAGAATTTGTCATTCAGCGATTTCTGAGATTTCACAGAAACTCAAATGTAAATCTAGCTTTATTTTGGGCTAGATTTTCTGTGAAAGCTGCTTCTGGCACAAAGTTTTCATACAACTTCAGCAGAATTATACATGCAAGTTATATGAACTACTTTTATGATACTTTAATGACTTTTTTTGTGTATTAAGAGCTTGACTTCCCACTATGAACTGTCCTTGTATAGAAAAGATTGTGTATAAATTCTCTTTATTTCATATGAAAATAACAGCATACAAGTTCACTGCAAGAAAATGCATTTTTTACTTAGATTTTTTGTCTTGTTTCTAGTCCAAATGTCTGAAAAGTCTTAAATCAAGAAGCTTTTTTTAGACGAGCAACAAAATGTTGTTTTGTTTTAAGAATTAATATGTCAAAATGAAGTGTTTTTCCTTAGCTGAATAATCTGCCAACGGTGTAAGCAAAATCATTTAGTTTTTTGTCTTGACATAAGATTGTTTTGCTTAACCCATTGGCGGATTACTTTGCTAAATGCATCACGATTAATATTAATACAATATATGATGACATACTAACATATAAAACATACATGCACTCAAAATGATTTACTTTAAAAATGATAAATCCCGTTTTCAACAGAATAATAAGTATCTCACACAAGAGCAGAGGGAAAATGAAAAATATATATTAAAATAAATAAAATGAAATATTCATTCATTTTCATTTCGGCTTAGTCCCTTTATTAATCTGGGGTCGCCACAGCGGAATGAACTGCCAACTTATCCAGCATATGTTTTCGCAGCGGATGCCCTTCCAGCTGCAACCCATCTCTGGGAAACATACATTCACACTTATACACTACAGACAATTTAGTCCACCCAATTCACCTGTACCGCATGTCTTTGGGCTTGTGGGGGAAACCGGAGCACCCGGAGGAAACCCACGCCAACACTAGGAGAACATGCAAACTCCACACAGAAATGTCAACTGACCCAGCCGAGGCTCGAACCAGCGATGTTCTAGCTGTGAGGCGAACGTGCTACCCACTGCGCCACTGTGAGGCCTGAAATAATAATATATAAAAGTAAATTAATATATTATAATAAATTTCATTATTATTTATTAATTACTCCTTAATTTAAAAAAATATAAAAGTTGACAACAATTTCACATATTTAATGCTCTTCCTAGCCATAGCAGTCATCTTTTGTATAACTTTATACAATAAATGTAAATAAACTTAATTAAATTAATTAGTATACTATTAATTACTCCTCCAATCAGAAAAAATTATTAAACGTTGACTACAGTTTCACATAAAATCTAATGCTCTTCTCAACTATAGCAGTCATCATTTGAATAACTAGATACAATAAATGTAAATAAATAAAATTTAATTAATTGGTATATTATTAATTACTCCTCCAATCTAAAAAAACAAATGAGTAAAAATTGACCACAATTTCACATTATATCTAATGCTCGTCCTAGCTATAGCAGTCATGATTTGAATAACTACATACAATAAATTAAATTAATTATTATATTATCAATTACTCCTCCAATCTAAAAAAAATAAATAAAACTTGACTACAATTTCACATCAAATCTAATTCTCTTTCTAAGCAGTCATCCGGTTACTGGTCGTCGTTCCTTTTCGTGTTTACCAGCTGACCGCTTACCTCCGTATGGACGGCTTTCCTGCTGTTACCAGTTTGTCCATTAGCTCGCCATGTAAGTCGGGCAGACTTGAGATGCAAAGAGGAGTTGACCACGACGACGGTTTTCTTTTACTGGATTGCTTTTGAAAATTGTTGGTTGGGTTTAGGGAAGTGGTTGGGCGGGTCAATCAATAAAATTTGTTTGGTTTAGGGAAGGAGGAGGGTGGGTGAGTCGATCGGTTAGTCAGACATTCAGTCAGTCAACAGCGGCCTCTGGTGGGTTAATGCGAGAACGGCAGGCGTGAATGGCACTTGCGAGAGAAATTTGAGATCTCAAAAAGCGTACACAGTGGCCTCCGGTGGGTTTGAGAAAACAAAAACTGCAAAAAAACGACGTATTTCGCGATCTCCAGAAATGTATCCAGAGGTGGGTTGGCCATCCTTTATAACATTATGTTCCAATATTAAATTCAACCAATAATCAGTGTTGGAGAGTAGCTTTTTTAGCTAGTATTAGAATTATATCAATTTTGGGGCAGCACGGTGGCTTAGTGGTTAGCACTGTTGCTTCACAGCAAGAAGGTCACTGGTTCGAGTCCCGACTGGGCCAGTTGGCATTTCTGTTGGGAGTTTGCATGATCTTCCCGTATTGGCTTCCGGGTGCTTCGGTTTCCAGTAGAGTCAAAACACATGCGCTATAGGTGAATTGAATAAACTAAATTGGCCATAATGTATGAGTGCGTGTGTGAACGACTGTGTATGGGTGTTTCCCAGTACTGGGTTGTAGCTGAAAGAGCATCCGCTGTGTAAAACATGCCGAAATAGTTGGCGGTTCATTCCGCTGTGGTGACCCTTGATAAATAAGGGACTAAGCCGAAGGAGAATAAATGAATGAATTTTACACGATGTTGTGCAACATCCATTTCTTCTCGATCCTAACAAATAGCCACCGGTGAGATGAGGTAAATATATGTGTGCATAATTGAACATTTTTTAAACATCCTTTTTAGCAGCTTTTGCAGTGAGATGTAGTCAGACATGACTTCACCTTCAGCATCACACATATATTCCTCATATATATATTGGTTCCTTGAGTTGTTCGGTACAGGTGATTGCTTAAAGCAGCTCTCAGACATAGAGAAATATCTCTTAAAGGTTACAGGTGCACAAGATTGCTTTTTTATCTTTTCAATTGACGGCTGTTTTTTTCTCCTGTTCATCTGGGATTGGGGCGTCCCCCCCCCGGGTGCTCTTCTGAATCCAATAACATTCGCAAAATACATTTTCATATTCCATCACACCGGGCTGATCATGACATCCATTTCCATGCAGAGTGCTTTCACCTCTTCAAACCTTCTCCTCGTGCGGGGTTCACTGATGGCAAACACTCCACAGCTCCGAGACTTAAAAATAACTCTGACAGACACATTTGAGGAAAACTGTTAGAAATCCAGCCGGAAATATTTAAAACAGTCGTAGCAAACACTGATGGAAACATTCAGCCGAGCAGTTATTCTAGAAAAACATAACAAATACATCCACAGATATTCTAGAACCCCCATAAGAGATACATGCAGAAGCATTCTAGAACACCTGTAACAAATATAGAAAGAACCACTGGGGAATGATTGTACATACATACATGCATACATACATACACACATACATACATACACATACATACATACATACATACATACATACATACATACATACATACATACATACATACATACACACATACATACATACATACATACATACATACATACATACATGCATACATACACACATACATACATACATACATACATACATGCATACATACACACATACATACACACATACATACATACATACATGCATACATACACACATACATACATACATACATACACACATACATGCACACATACATACATACA
>CAIGQW010054212.1:138377-157728 GCA_903798125.1 Danio choprae
CCAGTACTGGGAAACACCCATACACACTCATTCGCGCATGCACACACTACGGCCAATTTAGTTTATTCATTTCACCTATGACTGTGGGGGAAACCGGAGCACCCGGAGGAAAGCTACGCCAACACAGGGACACCATGCAAACTCCACAGAGAAACGCCTCCTGGCCCAGCTGGGACTCAAACCAGCGACCTTCTTGCTGTGAGGCGACAGTGCTATCCACTGAGCCACCATGCTGCCCATTCCTAGGATATTTGGAATACAAATTGAAATGTAGGGTGACATTGTTTGGTGTGTGTGTGTGTGTGTGTAGCTTGTATTCCTTACATTGTGAGGACCACGTGTCCCCACAGGTATAGCAATACCAGTACATTTTTACCCTTTTTTGGTCTTTTATGAGCAAAACGTCTCATAAAATGTAAAAATGCAGAGTGAACCGCCATTCATTCATTCATTCATTTTCATTTCAGCTTAGTCCCTTTATTAATCTGGGGTCGCCACAGCGGAATGAACCGCCAACTTATCCAACATATGTTTTATGCTGCAGATGCGCTTCCATCTGTCTGAAGTCATTTATAAAATGGGGAAAGTTTGGTTTACATTGAGCCCACCAGATCTGTGGTAATACTTCACGTCACTCTCGCATGTTTTACATCATAATTTGCATACAGAAAATTACAAGGGATTCCTAGCAGCCTGCTCGTTGGCTTCCAGATGTGCGCATGCGCATCACGCACCCACACGGCGTGATTTTTGACTTTCCCGGGCCAAAAAAAATCCAGAATCCTATGAGGATCCACGCCTGCTTTTTCACGGACCAATACACACACACACACACACACACACACACACACACTACAAGGCTCTCCAGCAGCACCACACGCCGTGTGCTTATGTTGGAGACTCCACTGCGGTTCCGTTAAATCTGTTGAACGCGTCTTTTTCTCCGCACGGTCACAAACACACCGGCGCGTTGGAACATATTAACGCTAGCAGCCGTTGCCGTTGTGGGTCGGCTTGTGGATTGACTTCATGCCTCCTTTAAAAGCCCCCTTCGGCTTTTTAAGTTCAAGAAAACACCCGGACCCTTTGGTGGATCGCCTTTGACTCTTACTGGAGATTTAAATGTTTATTTTTGGGCACCGGCGGAGGAGCGCGAGATCTTGCCGGTTGCGGACAATGTTCGGCGTTTTTTAATGAAACACCTCGTCCGTTGTAACTAGTCTGTAAAAAAAACTTCACCTCAGAAAACACCGTGGATAACTTGTACGCGAGGTTGTTTTTTGTCTCTTGTTTTTTTTTTTTTTACCTCAGAAAGTGATGGCGGAGCGGGAGCAACGGCTGCTCGTTTTTTTCACAAGTCTCATCGTTCTCCGGTTCGGCGGTGCGGATAAAGGTAAGTTACGCCAAAATCCCTTCAAATTACAGCGTTTAACCGGTGTAAATCATACACGTTTGTTTCTGCCAGCTCATTTAACCAGTGTAACCATTCGCAGTTCTTTCTGCCAGCTCATTAGCATTGATTTCTGTTCTAATTCTGCACGATTCTGTAGCCTGCTGGCTGTGTTTCTGTGTGTTTTAAGTGTTTGGTAAAAGCTTAAAGGGTTTAATTGTCCTGTGGGCCATTCATTTACTTGATGTTTAGTAACTCACTTGCTCTAGCACCTTTGAATGTAAGTAAACGTTCACCCAAAAATGAAAAATCATTTATTCATACTTGTTCCAAACCAGTTTCGGGTTTTTTCCAAGCTCAGAAGAAGATATGTTGGAAACCTGTAACCATTAGACTACTATACTATAGTAAGACAAACGCATAGTATGGAGGTCAATGGTTATATGAGGAGTTCAGATGCAAAAGCCTCGAAATGCCATCAGAAATGTTCTTGTAAAATGAGCACTTTTCTGTTTTTTCCCTGTGTAGTTTCAGATATTACACTAATATGGCAATAAATGGGTTATTTTTATTGCATTTAAAGTCAAATTACAGCATTTAAACACAGGACACTGAGAAAAATGCTCATTTTAGAAGAACATTTCAGATGGCATTTAGAGGTTTTTTTTGCATCTGAACTTTTCATTTGGTTTTAATATTCGTCTATATATATATATATTTTGTCACCCACTTAGTGTAGGACATTTGAATGTGAGTAAACGTTCACCCAAAAATGAAAAATCATTTATTCATATTTGTTCCAAACCAGTTTCAGGGTTTTTTTCCAAGCGCAGAAGAAGATATGTTGGAAACCTGTAACCATTAGACTACTATAGTAGGACAAACGCATAGTATGGAGGTCAATGGTTATATGAGGAGTTCAGATGCAAAAGCCTTGAAATGCCATCAGAAATGTTCTTCTAAAATGAGCACTTTTCTGTTTTTTCCCTGTGTAGTTTCAGATATTACACTGTTATGGTGATGAATGGGTTATTATCATTGCATTTAAAGTCAAATAACAGCATTTAAACACAGGACACTGAGAAAAATGCTCGTTTTAGAAGAACACTTCAGATGGCATTTAGAGGTTTTCGCATCTGAACTCTAAATATGTTTTAATGTTCTTCAATATATATATTTTTTGCTCAACATAATAAAACTCTAAACTGATTTACAAGTAGAGAGTGAGTAAATGATGACAATTAAAATTTTTAGGTGAACTATCAGTTTGATGAAGTCTTTTTATTGTTCAAGAGACAATTCTGTTAGGCTTCAAGAAAGGATCTATACGCCAGATTTAGACCTTGTGTTTGTGGAAAAGAAGAGCACCTTCATTCATCCATATGCTAAGAAGAAGGCACGAGGATGCTCTTAACCTCACCTTAGAGAAGAATCGTAGATAAGAGCATAGAGGCTAAATGATGATTGATTGTTGATGGTAATGACAGGGTCATGCTCAGACATTTGGGAACCTTTTACCTATTGGGAATGATGAAAGGGAATTTTTGGCTGACTCAAATGAAGATCGGTTACCTCAGCTGCAGCCACTGAAATTGCTGAGAGGTGAATCTGTAAAACGACTCCTCTGTAACACCAAATAGGGCTTGAGAGGAAAGATTTTTGTCCGTATTTAGTTAAAATACTCAATTGATGCTGACATGAAAAGCAGATAATAAAGGCATCCTTTAAATAAGAATCAGATGTATTTATTGTTCAGGTTATGGTTGCAGTCAGGATTCTTGAATGCTCTACGCTGTATGTTGTTTAGTCTTTGTCTTGTCAGTGTTTTAAAGCAATCTAGATAGGGTTTGAATGGTGTTTTGTACATGTGGCCAGTTTCGGGTTACTAATCATGGCTGCGCTCTGAAAATAAGTTTTTGTTTATTTGAAACACATTTCACTGAGGTTTCAGACACGCAGATTTTAAAGCCAAGCCACAAGTCCTCTCTCAAAGATAGTCTGCTTGTAAACTGACTAATCACAATGCTTCATAGAGTTCTGTGGATCTTTTTTGTTGGTGCTTGGTGGAAAAAAACTTTTTGTGAAGTCTTGTCAAACTGAGTTAGTCTCCGCACTTGCGGTGCAATGCTAGTTCATTTCAATGGGAATCACAAAAGGCTTCGGCGGCTGTTAGTACGGGTCACGTTTTTAATTCAGAAATTGTTGGATAAAGTGAAACAGAAGATGTTTTTAAATGGTGAACTTGTTCTTGCATCAGTAGTGCTGCTCTCAGAGATCGCTTATTTGTAGGCTGTTCACAGACATTTCACAGAATGTTTTATAGGCATCTGCAGAGTAGTTTTTCTGCTTCAACTTGATGGAAAATTCTTGTGAAGTTTAGTCTGACAGACTCAACCTTTCCTCTTGTCTTTTTTTAGGTTTAGGGGTACTTTTACTTGACAACAGTGTACTTAAAAATTAAAAAGCTTTTTCTTTTCTTTTTAAGTTTCATGCATAGATGGTTACATTGTAAAAATAATCCATTAACACGGATCCATTAATATGTAAAGCTTTAATATGCATTAGTTATGCACAATATATCGTTTCAGCATCAATATCACAATGTGCGAATCTGCAATAGTCCCATCGCAGGATCTGCAATGTCAGGTTGGGATGAAATGAACAAGAAAACAGTTTTCAGAACAAAGTTTAATCCTGAAAGAGTGAACATTTTTTAAATGTCTTTGTATGATTTCAAGTGAATTTGAACCATTTGGGCTCGTGAAATTATAAAATGTGTTAACAAAGATTAAATGTATTTAATTAAGACTATAGTAGTTAACATTTGAAGTGGTTCAAAAAAGACAAGAATGGTTGTTGTTGAATAGTTTTACGTTTAGTTTTAGTTTCACTCCCCTACAAAATCATCACAATCAATGTACAATTCTGAATTCTTTCAAAACAGAGTTATAAGTTATCTTGAGATATTATATTCATGTTAGGGCTGCACTATATTGGAGAAGTCTAGCATTGCGATATTTTAGTATTTTGCTATATATATCAACAATCTATAAATTTTTTGCGCTTCTCCGACACATTTTCGATGTGTTCTGTGCTGTTTGCAGTGCATTTCTGTATTTGCATGTGTTGTGAGTATTTTCATGCATAACTATCTATAAATATAATCAAGAAACAGACACAATTGATCAAGTGTTTTATCATTTTCCGAGTCTAACAGTATTCAAGCACAGTAACTGAATGACAAAAATAAAAATAATTCAATACAATTAATCGTTGTTAAAGTCACAAATGGTAAAATTGCTTATGCCTGAATGCTTTTAAGGTCATTAAACAATCACAGGGATCGAAAAACCCAATGATGAATGATGAATTATAATACAAACTCAACATTGCATATCCTGCAATGTGACTATTGCGAGTGATCACATTGCGATATTGATGGTGAAACGATATGTTGCACAGCCCTAATTCATATCATAATATTTATCGCAGAAATATAAGACATCGCAATGTCAGTTTTTCCCAATATCCTTCAGCCTCACTATACATGCTAGACCAGTAGTTGGCAATGCCACTTCATATAGAAAGACTACACACCAGTATTCATGAGCATTCTTGTATACACAGTTTTTGTAAGCTGCATTGTTGTTGTGGTTGTCAAGTACTCATGCGTGTCTATAGAATAAAGACACTATATGTTAGTGCATATCATCATTTTCACAAAATAAACTTTTTTAATTGACAATAATCTTATCTTCTTGAAAAGTTGTATTTGACTAACCACCAAAATGGCGTTATGTAAATTTAAAAGCCAAGTTCATAACAAGAATAATGCAAAATGTGTTTGTTTCGAGCTGCAAAAATTTCACGACAGGAAAAAAACCCTGGCATAACCATAAAGCATGGGCTTTTGTCAACATTTTGTTTGCTCTAGCTTTTGGATTGGGAATCAAACCTTGGGCAAGCAAACCTTTAAATAACAATGGTAAATTTAAATGCTACTATTTGCTATGCTTTGGTTTTTCTGAATGAAACTACTTTTGCTATTGGATTGAAAAATAATTAGCAGATAAAACACTATTGTTTATAATTAAAGCTTTCATGAACAGAAAGTTTGTTACAAGAATTCAATAGAGCACAAGTAATGCACATGACTTTGTGTAATACAATAGTGTGTAGATAAATTAGTTGTAGGATAATTAAATTGATTAAGGCTAATGCAGGTTTGTACATGTAAATACAGCCAGTAAGTGACGATTCTCTCCAAGCACAAAGACCGTAAAAGGTTTATCACGTATTTTCCCATCTCTCGTGCCACTTTGGGAATGGCAGGGGCTGGTCACAATTGTCATGCTGTCTTGCCATAATTGCTTTTGGCACAGCAGGTAAACGGCGCAAATGGAGACATCTGTAGCTATCTCCATCTCTCATTAGCTGTGTGTGTGTGTGGTTGGGGGAAGCCGGTGGGGGCTTCTGGTCTTGAAAGCAAGCTTAATCCTCATCGATGTCAGCCTGAATGATTGAATGACATTTTAGCGCATCCAGTTGACCTCCCGCATTGCTGCTACTAGTGGGATATCAACAGCACCATCTCATTCACAAGGCTCCAGGGTAAATTTGTGAATCTCTGCATTCACTCACTCTTCTACGCTCATTGTCTGGCACTTTTGCAAACGTGATGCGTGTAGCCATTTTCTCGCCGCCTGCAGCTGGTTGAGAAGGGGAGACAAACACAAAGACAAACACATTCATCCTGTGTCTTATCTGTGTGCTCTTGTCTAAGTGTGACTGGCAGTGGGCAACTGAGTGTTCGCTTTTCCCCTTGGCTGCTTATCAATTTGTGGAGATTGCCTGAGGCTGACTGATACTGTGTGTAACTTACAGACGGAAGTTGTGAAGTGTGTTGCTTTGTGGTCGGACAGAAAGACGGGTCATTTGTTGCTTTATTTTACCGGGGAAAGAATCATGAGTAGGCTAGATCTGTCTTATGGATGCATTAAGTTTTCTCCATACTTTTCAGCAAAGATTTCACCATATTTTATAAGTTGACTTTTGTGAAGTATGGTGTAACAGCATTTTATTGTCCAGAAAGTTGTAACTTCCTATGGGGTGTGGGAAAATTAATTAAAACGTACCAATTCTTCATTTCATTTTGCTCAGCACTGGTACAAACTGGATAATCTACTTTTAAAATGCTTTTGCGCACAAGTTAAGTGAAAGCAAATAGGATGATTATGTTATATATTTTTTATACTAATTAAATATGTTTGCATTAGAGCTGTGAATCACCAGTCCCCACTATAGACCATTTCAACGGGGTGACGCCATTGGCCCATGAACATTTTAATAACTGTAGAGGCAGTTCAATCATATCTCAACGTTAAAACAGCTGTCATAATGTTATTTATCAATATGTGGATTCCCGGAAGCTATGGAAATTAAAAATTTAAAACAGGAAATTCGTTAGGACCATTGTTATTGTTTACATCCCTTGAAATGGTCAATACAATATTATAATGATACAATGTTATTGTATTTTGTAGTATATTGCAATATTCTGTGATTTTTATTTTTATTTTTATTTATTTATTTTTTTATTGCTTCCAGTTATGTTCATAAAGGGAAACTTTGGCAACAACTGTTTTAACTAATCGAACAATTTCCTCACTTAAGTTTATTTGAAATGGACCAACACTTTAACGAGAACCACAATGTCTCCGTCTTTATTTTACTAACTAACTGCATGCTGAAGGTGACCCAGCTCACCAAAAACCTCTCAAGTTCAACATCGCCATCTAGTAGACTGTAAAGAAATAGGTTTTATTATTTAAGTAAATAGTATAACAAAATATTGGTGATGTATTGATATGGGTGTTGGTGTATCAATACTTTATTGCAGTGGAAAATATCGCAATACTATGCTGTTTCGATATTTTCCCACACCCCTAATTTGCAATGCTCTTCCGTCTTTTCATTCATTGACACCTTTAAACTCTTAATTCCAAATCAAAGCTGACTGAAAACACTCTTACGTCCTTCCAACCAAAACATCTAGTTTGCTCTAGAGGTCTAGAAGTTTCTTTTGAAAACACTTCTCCTTTTTTTTTCACGTCTGAAACATATGTTGAAACGCTGCGGTTTGGTTTTGTGGATCCACTAAAATCCAGGATTGTGGAATGGATGGAAAATTCCAGCAGACGCATTTCTGTTTGCTCTTGGAAGGAGTATTTGTCCTTCTCAATATAGCGTTTGACTAGGCAGACCCTCACTCTCAGCCTCTTACTGGGAAAGGTCAAAGCCCTGAAAGACAGGGGTCATGCTTGAATTCTCCGTCTGCGGTCTCTGTGAATAGAGAACTCTTGCTGGTTGTTATTACTTCTCCAACACCTCTCCTGGCATTTTTGGAGCTTTCTTGTAAAGAATGTTTAGATTGAGGGTGGTTGCGGTGAAGGCATCGTTTTAATGAGGTCAGAAGAAGCCTTGCTGAGAGGAGCCCGGAGTTTGACCCTTGCTGTGAGGTTCTAGATACATGTCTTTTGTATGGTTTGAAGGTCTTGACAGCTGTCTGTGAGATCCCCTGATCAAGACATAACCAGAAAAAATCTAGTTGTACACACTATCATTCAAACATTCACTGTATTCAGTAGGGTAGCACAATATATCGTTTCAGCATCGATATCGCAATGTGTGTGTCTGCTTTAGTCACATCGCAGGATATGCAATGTTGAGTTGGGGTTTATAGTTGATCAACAATTGAAAATGCATAAGATTTGTGAAGTCATTGCAAAGTATAACCATAACAGAGTAAAACTTTTTCATTTGCAAGTGTTATAAAGGCTTTTCAAGAGAGTTAAAAGCATTCAGGCACAATAATGTACAACATTTGTAACTTTATTGAAGAATAAATTTACTAAATTATTATAACAACACTGTAAAAAATGCTGGGTTCCACACAATTAAATCATGTTGTCTCAACACAAATCGATTAAGTTAACTCAATCATTTATACAAATTTAAGTAAATTACATTTTTTACAAATTTTAAGTTAAGCAAGCAGCAAAAGTTATTTTTGAAGATGAATGGAGACTATAAAGTATTATTTTACACTCCATTATTCAATTTCTGTACCTAAATACTCTCCAGGAAAACCATAAAGCACTGTTTATTTGACTTTTCTCTTTGCTCTATTGTAATTATTCTTGCTTGCATTTACATGATTCACACCCTTACAAAATCAGCCCAATCAATCTAAAGGAATGATCCCCCTCAAAAAAAATATATCAAAAAACTAAATATCGCATTGTCAGATCTTTCCAATATAGTGCAGCCCTACTCTTCAGGCTCAATCAATTTTTCCACAGTTAAAAATCTGTTTGATCTCAGCAATCAACAGAAATCACACTGCGTTCATGGCAAGAAAACAGGTCAACTTAAGAAGATAAAGGTAGCTTTAGGTCTGGTAGTTTTAGTGCGTTTTACCGAAATTAGCCTAATTTCTGAAACCCATGTATCATTACCGCAACCAATGTTTATTAAATGTTAATAAAGCGGTTGTTTCGCTAAAGAGAATTCGAACAAAGTAAAAATACTGTTCATTTAAAAATGAATATAATTTCAGAATCTCAAGTAACAACTGTACATGACTTAATAATCCATTTTAATAAATGTCAAGTGAATTTTCTTTTTTAACAGTTGATTGTGTTGCAGACTGTTGCGGTAATGAGATTGTTTAAAAACCTATTTTGGAAATTGTTTAACAAAGTGGTAAATGGTAAGTACATGCCGTCTTTGGTTGTAGAATTGAGTTTGACATTGGTCATTAAGACATTACAAAATTGTACAATGTATACCAGGTGTTAAAGTTGACCTACTGGATTTGTTTCCGTCAAATTGTGAAGGTCAGCTCAGGATGTTCCTCTCTTTTTAACACCTGCATTATTATCCTGATTATTCAATAATTTGTCCTTACAAACTCAACATATGTTCTGTGTCGAATAGCAATCACTCCTCTTCACCCCCTTCCATAAGAGTTGTGGTTTCCCTATTGGGTTAAGCAGGAGGCTATGAATAATGGAAGAGAACCTTAGCTGTCTCTAAAACGGTGATTAATTGGTTTAATTTGGTCATGTTGTACCTTCTGGGCTGTGTACAACACCTGATTTGTCCTTTACCTGCTGATGTATAGTTTGTAGCTGCCTTGTGCATCAACATTGACCGTCCTGTCTATGGAAACATACTTTAAAATCAAGACATTTATTCACGCTTATGTGATTGCAAACCTGTTTGACTTTCTTTGTTCTATAAAACCCAAAAGTAGATATTTTCTACAGTCTTTTTGTTATTTCCAATGTCAATTGATTGGACTGTCATGCAACAAACAGAAGTGGAGACCTTTTTAATAATATAATCTTTTGGGTTCTTTGGAGTAAGTCGATTTTGGAAAGACATGAGGGTGAGTAAATCATGAGTGAATGCCCATGTCAGTGGTTAAGAAGACTGCAATGGCTTGATATTAAAAAAGCATTCTTTCATTGCTGACTTCTAGATAAAGTCGTTCTTTTTGAACTGGCCTTTCAAAAGTAAATGCATTGGACTGACATGGTAATTGATCTCTGATTGGTGGGTTTGGGGGTATGTAACCATAGAGAGAATGTTCCAGTTCTCCAGGCCACATGCTAGCTGCCTCCCGCTGATATCAGCTCACTTAGTCTCTGTAGGGAAGGTAAATTACTGCCTTTCTTCAGCAGAAACCTGCTGAAAAGTAGTTAGCCATTTATAGGTCTGAACACTTTGGCCTAATTTAATGGATGGCCTCTCTCTAACTGGAAAACACAGGTCATTCAGATTAGCCGTGGACCATTCTTACTTCATTGAAATATTCATTTTCATCTCGCACATCAAAAGTATTCCTGAAAATGTGATAAATACATCGACGAAAGTGATATAGAGCAAGCTAATGGCATTCTTTGTAGTTTGTAGCCGCTGTACTTCGATTATTTCTTTCATACCTGAAGCAAAGCCACAACCCCCATCCAAACCAATCTTTATGTTGTCTTTCCTCTTACAAATGATGCATTTGAAAGGGCAGCCAAGCTTGCATTAATGTCCTTTTGTGCTCCGCATTACAGAAAGGCTATAAAGGGCATCCAGAGTCTAAGATGACTGGCGAATGATAAACCGGCCTTTCCTCCTCATTAGCTTTATGGACGAGTCGCTCGATTTGTCGTCAGGGATGAGCCGGGCTTCACTTGACCCTGAAAGTGGTGATGTAGAGCAGATAGCGGCGGTGTGTTTGAAGCGCAAGTCTGTTACAAATTGCAGAGGAATTATAAATAAAAAAACTTTATAACTCCATGGTGGCTGTTTGCCCGAGGCTCTTGTTTGTTTACTGGCGTTTGAACATTATGTCCCATTTTTGGAGGAACTTTCTATTCTTGTTCTTCAGTGTTACGTTTTTCTGTTACGAGTTAGGGTTTTGCTAATAAGAAGCAACTAATTGTCATCATCTCTCTAATATGTAAATTCTTTTTAATGTAGTAGATTTCAACCAAACTGGCAGTTCCTGCTGTGAATCCTAAAGTTCAGCTTTTCTTATTTAACACCGTATTGATCAAAATGGTGAAAGAATGATCAAATTACATGAAGTATTTAACCCCTTAACTGTTAGCCCCATGTTTAACTTAAATAAATGCCAGTCTTCAACGCTTTGGTACATAGATTTAAGCTTGATCTCATTTTAAAGAAGTCAGATTGTAGCTGAAGTTAAAGTTCAATAAAACAAAATGTATGTGCATTTTCTACCAAAATAATAAATCAGTAAATGTATATATTGTTATTACATAAAATATGTATTTTACAAAACCTGTTTTAGCCTAAAATTGACAATCAAAACTAAATATCTCAACAAATTATATTCCAGATTCGAAGTTGATATCTCCAAAATTGAGCTTTCAGTAAGATTTAGTTTGGCAGCAGTACCAAACATGACCATCACAAGGATGGCCACTACGTTTGGAGGAATATGAATCATACTTTTAGCAATATTTATAAAAAAGTCTTAATATTCTAAACTAGTATGGGAAGTTTGTGTAGTATTTGATTTGAATTTAGTCACTAAAAAAGGTTTACTTGGGCATTGCTGTAGCAAAGTAATGTTTTATGACTCTATCCTTGTTGAAAATGTATAAATAACTGTTACTCGGAAATAAATATATATATATATATATATATCAAACATAGATATTTATCCACAAACCAGATATTGAAACTAGACATTTTAAGTCATCTACTGATATAAAGTTTGTCATAATTGCTTAATATTTAGACAACAATAATATTGTTTAAAAAATGTAACTGTAAATGGTCCCATAGATTGTAGGGTGACAGTAAATATGTTTTAATCTATTACTCATGTTAAAATATGTATTCAGAAGTCTTAGACCTTTCCAACGATATATTTAGTTTGTCATGATTAGATTAGGATTTAATTGCAAAAAAGAGACGTAAAATTAAGATGTAAACAGGACGGTGACAGTTACGGGGTTAATAAACAATCATGCCCAGTGCTTGTAGTATTTTATGAATGACAGGCCAAATTCTGCAGTGCAGATTCTGTGAGCGCTTACTGATGGGAATTAATTTAATGATAGTGTTGTTTTCCTCATTGTGTTGTCAGGGAGCCAATTAATTTCATCCTCAAGTAGTGGCGGATCACAAATATTTTGCAGGGTTTATCTGGCAAGCAGGCGACACCGCTACATCTGAGAGAAATTGCTGTTTTTGCTAATTAGAAGTGATTGAAGGCATGTCAGGAGTACATGGAGTATATACATGGAGTTCTAATGGCAGGACACATCCATCAAACATGCGCCGACTCTATGAACGCCTCCCAGGGGACGCTGATTAACCCTTCCCCTGGATCAAATGCATAAATTGTGTGCTTTTCCCCTGCCGTTGGCATGTAATGTCTGTCTGTCTGTTGCATATATGAACGCCAGGACGTGATTTAATCATTGGCTGTATTACGCTGGGCTCTCAGGGCACCGTCCTTGCTGTGCATACATTAATTACACACACAGACGCACATGCGCTTTAATAAGCCTGCAAGTGTGCTGTTGGCAGTAGCGGTGTCACAAAGACTGATGGTTGTGACAGCAGGCGGGTGATAATTAACCAAGATTCCTGCTATTCACTGTTTGGAGCTGGATAGAGGCAGGGTACTGCGTGTGTGTATGTCTTTTTAAGAGGCACAAATGGTGCACTAAACAAACCAGGGTCGTCGGTTCAAGTCATCCCTCAGGGCAAGAGCAGGTGACTGAGCGGTAACTATAGTTTGTCTATTTCTCCATGTGGTCTAATTAAATCTTACTCAAATGGACTTCACATCTATTTCTGATAGGCATTAGCCATGCCCTTAATGAAGCACATTAAACACAAAATGAAGCCTTTTAACAAAGATTTTCAAGCCATTTCACAAAAAAATGTAAAGAAATTAAGACCCTGTTCAAGTTGATTACCCTTTAATTTATGTTCGTAGCTATTTTTGCCCCATTGACTTCCATTATAATCACATTTTTTGATTGCAAAGCCATGACATCATATAATCATGCATTTTTGATTGTTGATAGTTTTCCCTGTTGAGAAGACATAATTTTTACTGGGTTTTTTTGCACTGCAACTGATAATCAACAGTAAAAATTAAACATTTACTTCTTCCCAACAGGGAAATCCAGCAACAATAAAGAATACATGATTATATGCCGTCATGGCTTTGCAATCAAAATATGTCATTATAATGGAAGTCAATGGGGCAAAAAAGCCACCAACATAATGAAAGGATAGTCAATTTGCCCAGAGCGTATTGGTAAATATTTTAAAGCGTTTTTCCAGAATAGGTGTCAAAATATGATTTGACACCAGAAATCATTCCATTTGCTGAAACGCAGAGAAAATCTTGGCCAAATTAAGACTCAAAATCACCCCGGAGTGGATGAAAACATCCCCAACAGCACATACAAAGGGTTAACTGAGATATGGAGACTAAAGATCAGGATGAGATATTTGATATTGTTTCTTTATTATGATATACATTCATGCTAATCAAAACTATTTTAGGCTAAAATACCCACAGAAAGATCCCAAAACAATGACTACATTTTGACATTGACTTTAACACGTATCTCCATTCAGCCCAGTGGAAAATAAAAATAATTTTGTGATGATTGATTTGGATTAGCTTGAGCACTCTTTTGACAGGTGAACTGTATTTCACATATTTAAATAGAGTTAACGATGATCCTCTTTGTGTTTTCAGAGGTTTGTGCTGGGCCACAGTGGTTATATTGATGAGTTTTCCTATGGGGAAGCTATTGTGCGTAATGCAGGAAGCCAATAGGAAGAGCTGTTCATCTGTCTGAGCTGCCTGTGTAAATATGGCCCTGGGTGGGCGGCTGGTTTGTGTGTCTGCGTATGTGTGGGTAAAGAAAAAGCCTGAAAGAGTCTGTATTTTGGCTTATAAGGCAAGGGATCAGAGAATAACAAGTCAAGGAAATTCATGCAGCGAATTCATTCATTAAAGTTGATGGGAATTAATTAGTTAAAACTACTATTTTAAAACAGCTCTGTATTTTGTTCTGTAGATATTTTGCGTATACACACACAATACTTTTATATGCATATACCACACGTTTTACTCACTGCAAAAGCAAAGTCTGCACAAATAACGCGCCGACAGGACATTACTATGTAGTATA
The DNA here is from genome assembly GCA_903798125.1 of Danio choprae. Taxonomy (NCBI): domain Eukaryota; kingdom Metazoa; phylum Chordata; class Actinopteri; order Cypriniformes; family Danionidae; genus Danio; species Danio choprae. Next base: position 152,520 of record CAIGQW010054212.1, read on the forward strand.
CTTGCTCCTGCTGCTTGCAATAGCACTACTTTGCTGTCATGGCAATGCTGGTAAAATGACGTCACCTTGACCTGTTTGCGGTCAATAAAATGTGGTTTAATCTGTATAATTTCATTTGAAAAGTTTCCAAAATTATTTTATTGTTTTCCTTATTTGGTTTTCGCCAAGCGCATCCAGAAGTTTGGGTTTTGGCCCAGAATCTTTATTTCGGTGTATCCCTGTTAAGTTGTTTATAAAATTGTGTATGTTTATAGTTATTTATGTCAAATGCTTTTGTGAAACTTTCAATAGGGATATACTATATGGCAATTTTGGCCAGTACTGGTTTATGTTCATGTTGTTTGGAAGACAATACATTTTAATTTGACTACAGAAACCAAAAATGTTTTCAATGAATTTTTCAATAATTTACCCAAATACTGGGCAAAATTGCTTGGAAATGTATCAGAATTAGTTTTGTGTTGTCAAATATAATGAGAAACTTAACAATACAAATAAGCTGTTGTTTGTTTGTCTCATCTTGTCCAGCAAAACTTTGAAAATACTGAAATGCTACATCTGTTGGACTGTCGGCATGCTTAAACATACATAAAGCAAACAGGACTTGTACAAGGTTTCCTCCATAAACTCTTATGTTGTGAAGGCCTTTGATATAACCTTGTTGGTGTAAGATGCCATTCCCCCCTGTGTAACATAAGATTTGAGCCACCGGCAACGTTCTGAATCTGTTTACTGTATTCTTCCTCTGTTCATTGTTACGATCTCTGTCATCATATTGGCCCTGACGGTGAATTACGGCATGTAATTGAAAAGCGATGGGGGGAATTTAACGACGCATACTGCTCCCTGGTGACCTGCGGAAAGCACTCGCTTCCCCTTATTTTCCTCTTTTCCACATCCGAGGCTGTGATTGATGGCTATGGTGTTTATCCAGAACCTCAGCGAAGAACAGAATGATTGTCCGTGACCAATTTTGTTAGTTGTCCGGGGGGGTTCGGAGGCACACTTTTGTCCTATATTACTTCAGGACGTGCTGTATTAATGAAAGCCAAGGGCCCGTTTATACACGCATCGATGGGGAAATGGAGGCTGCACTTTTAAATGCAGATGATGTTGATGCTCCGCTATAGTGGTTAACCTTCACTTCTATCATATCTCACCCTGAAACCTCAGAGGAGGAGCTGTGACTCAGTCTTTTTGTTGGATTATGTGGGCGTCTAAACAAAATATGAGTTTGTGAATCGCAGATGAGACTTTGAGATTCTTGAAATGCAAATGAGGAATTGAACAGCCTTAGTCACCGGTGCCCTCAATTCTGCAAGCATTACTGCCGGAAGAAACTCATTTCTTTAGACTTTACAGGAAATGTCTTGGGTGGGTAATGCCCCATTGGTTGTTTAAACAAGCTTTCTGGTTGACTTATTTAATTTGATATACAGTGCTCAGCATATATGAGTACACCCCTCACAAATCTCTCATTTAAATTATTATTTTCTATAGGAAGCTTTATAGTATTGTGTTTGTGCATATACGTTAGATTAGCTCCTGCCCGTGGATCAATTGGTACCGGGCCACACAAGAATTCATTAATTATTTCCGTTTCATTTGTTATCTGAGTCTGAACGATCTTTTATTTTGAAAAATGAGCGTGTTCTCTTGCTTACATCTCGGTCACTTGAGCGCCCAAATTTAACCCACAAGCAGCAAAATGAATAAGAAACAGACGTCTTTGGAAAGTTTCTTTGCTAAGGGGAAAAGGCCCAGTGAAGGACCCGCGAACTGCCAAGGAATGGATCCGCAACCCATTTATCAACAAATCAGGTGAATCCAGCATGTCTGTGTAAGAAGATCAACTGCTGGATATGGCAAATGACGGCGGCCTTTTAGAGGCAGTTCACATATTTCATCTTCTAGAGTTCGCGCAAGTTTGTTATTTCCAGACGCACCCAGTTGAATGAATGCTGTGAGCGCACCGCGAGTCACATGACAAGAACTGACTGATCAGCTTCAGCTTGTATGGAATATAAACATTTCGGTAGACTAATTATCTCAGACAAACACAGAACACCCAAACACTGCAGTGCTTAGTAGTTTTCTCCATAAAAAAAACTTGTATCAGAGTACAGCAATGATTTGTCAGCTTGTCATCCTCTGTTGTTTGTTACAAAACTGCATAAAGCTGCGGTTTTTATTTGATGTTTGTTCATTATGAGATACCAAAGTAGGTAGAATGCCATAAGTGTGCATAACATCTACTTTTCTGGTCATTTAAACAATACCGTGATGATAATATTAATAACCGTAATAAATTTGGTCACTACATTCGTGATATGAAGTTTTCATAACATTACATCTCTAGCACTGTATAAGCTGTTCCTCATGAGTCAAGTTTCCCTGATCTCTTTTGAGTAAAAATGTTAAACCTGTTAGCTGCTAAAAATTAAAAACACCCTTGGTTATTACTTTGCGTATGCTTCATGTTATAATAAATTAAAGCAGGAGCCAACATATCAAGATTGATTGAGATGCGTTACCGCCAACCTGAATTGACCAAGTAGGAAATGTGCCTGGATTAACATCGATGTTGATCCTGGAACAATCAGCCAATCAGAATTAAGGGATATGTTTACAATTTGTGTTACGTTTAGGCTTACGGTTAGGTTTATGCACTTCTACATGATTGTTATACAACTATTATTCCCCTTTACTGTTGGGAATAATTTACAGTTATGGTTAGGTTTAGGTGTAGGGAATAGGTATGGATTACGTTTTTCAACACAAATGATGTTCCAGGATCAACATAGAGGTAATCATAGATCGCATCGTACTTGGCAAAATCATGACGTGCGATGCGCTACACAAATGTATTAGAGGGCAAACGAACATCATGTATAGACTGTATGCAAATAACTGATGTAACACTTTTCATGTTGCGGTTGAAATGACTTATGTGATGGTTGTGTTAAGTGAGTTGAATCTCTGATGCAAGTCATGTGAAACGGCCTTAAAGGGATAGCTCATCTAATTTATTCACACTCATGTCATTTAAACCCAAGTCAGTCACTTTCTGTTGGAGAGACCAAAGGAATATGAAGAGTGTGTTTGTGAAAGCCGTGCAAGTTATGTCTTTAGTACTCGATGTAAAACCATGCTTTCTCAAAACTACTAAAGCTCTCATTTGTGCAGTTTCCATAATTATTTGCAGCTTTAACTCTTTAATGCACAACAAAAAAACATTGCATATAAAAATGTCTTAATATAGTTATCTTTTTTTTTTTGTAAAAACTCTTTATATATTTTTAAGAGATGTTTTAGGTGCTTAATTTGTCTATATACTGTATAAAAAATAATTAATTAGTTTGAACCAATTCAACTTTTTAAGTCATCTTTCATCAATTAAGCTGACTTAGTTTACCTTACTAAAATATGTTAAATTAAAACACAAGCATATGTCAGCGCGATAGCCCAGTGGTTAGTGCAATGACGTGTGGCGCGGCGGCGCTCCGGGCGTCCCGGGTTTGAGTCCCGGCTCGTGGACCTTTTCCGATCCTATTCCCCTCTCTCCCGTCATCTCTCACTCTCACTTCTCGTCTCTCACTTCCTGTCATCCTGCTGTCCTGTCAAATAAAGGCAAAATGCCAAAAATAAATCTAAAAAAAAAATAATTAAAACACAAGCATATGCTTTTTTATTATATATATTTTTTTTTAACAGTGTACACTAGGGCTGTGCAATTCATTGAAATTGTATCGAAATTGTGATTTTTCTAAATCGCCTTACAGCACGATTTTCCCACAGTATGCCATTTTAACCAATCATAACAGAGCGTGAGAACAGGAGACTGAGCTTATTGACAAATAGGCTGCATAAACAGCAATGATGAGTTCAGCACAGGAGGACTTGGTGCCCAAAAAAAGTCAACATCTGTGGTGTGGGATTACTTTGGATAAAGGAAGGCTGATGTATCACGTTTAAAAGCGTGTGGAAAGCGCGAGGCACATCGCTTACTTTCAAGAGTTCACACTTAGCTGATGATTGGTTATAAAGCGTATTTGGCATGCTGTCCCGGGAGAGAGCCCTGAGCTCAGAATATCCTCGAGCCCGGGGCTCCCTCCCATTTAAAGGGCGAGAGGGGAGTTTGAGCTCAGGTAGGTCTCGAGACCTCCCCTGCTTGTGAACGTGCTGAGATATAGCTGGCTGAGTGTTTGTCTTAAGATGCTGCTTTGGAGTAGTCAATTTACTTATGTTTTATGTCTTTGGACGGTGGGAGGAAACCAGGAAACCCTTGGAGAACCCACGCGAGCATGCGGAGAACATGCAAACTTGGCACAGAAACGCCGACCAGCCTGGTGAGGGGCCAAACCAGCGGCGTTCTTGCAGTGAGGCAACAGTGCTAACCACTGGGCCGCCATGCCGCCCTATCAGGAGAAAGGAAGGAGTAAGGGTGGAAGGGGGAATTCTTCAAGATGAAGATGACTGGAGTGGAAAACTCTGGTTATTTATAGTGTGTCAGTATTCGTCTGATTGGTGCAATATACGGAGCTGATGCGGTACCAGCCATGTTCAATCATAAGCACGTGATCTTCTCGAAATTAGTTTATAAATAAACCACACTTAGCATTTTCAACACGCTTTGTGCTCACGTTTTTTCAGAGGATGACAAACTAACAAAGCATTGCTGCAGCTCTGATACGGGTTTTATTCATGGAGAAAATAAAAAGGCACTGGGTGTTTGGGTGTTCTGTGATTGTCTGAGGTAATTAGTCTACTGAAATGTGTATATTCTATACAAAGTATGAAGCTTATCGGTCAGTTCTTGTTACATGACTCGCGGTGCGCTTGTTTTATCTGGGTGCGCCTGGAATGCCATTGGAAATAACAAACTTGTGTGCGCAAAAGATGAGATGTGAACAGCCTATTTCACGGCAGCGTCACAAAGAGATTATGCATGGCAAAATAATTGTGTGGACGCATACAAATGGTCACGCAACTACTTTTGATATGTGGTCAAGAAGAACATTGGAGTCTTACTTGGGTCTGACTGCACACACGTACACACAGTAGTCTTTTTATTTGTTTTGCCACAGGTCTGTTCTACAGACAATTTGTTGCACCTTTACTAGGTGATTTTTCTTATTATTTTAAAATTTTATTATTTATTTGCCTCATGTCTGTTTTAGAGACATGTTACAGGTCTTTGAGAAAGATC
>CAIGQW010054212.1:176167-203102 GCA_903798125.1 Danio choprae
TGTCCATCCATCTATCCTTCCTTCTGTCCACCTGTCTGTCATTTTGTCCATCCATCCATCCTTCTGTCCACCTGTCCGTCATTTTGTCCATCCATCCATCCTTCTGTCCACCTGTCCGTCATTTTTTCCATCCATCCCTCCTTCTGTCCACCTGTCCGTCATTTTGTCCATCCATCCTTCCATCCACCTGTCTCTCATTCGGTCCATCCATTCTTCCATCCATCCTTCCGGCTACCTGTCTGTCATTCTGTCCATCCATCTATCCTTCCATCCACCTGTCTGTAATTGCCATCCTTCTATCAACCCATCTATCATTCTGTCTCTTTAGCATTGTATCTGGCTACAGGATACCACTTCTTTATTGTTCCATCCATCCATAATTCTGTCTATCACTGTCCATCCATCTATTGTGCTATCCCTGTATCGTTCTACCTGTATCCATCATGTCATTTTTTTCTTTCTGTTTGATTATGTACAGTTTTTGTTCATCACTCTGACAGTCTATCATTCGGTTTATCCATCTGTCATTCAATTGTCGTTCAATCAATATCTGTCTATATATTGTTCTGTCCTTCTTTTTAATCATTCCATCATTTCATTGAACCATCTCTTGTTCTATCTATCTATCTATCTATCTATCTATCTATCTATCTATCGGTCTCCATGGCATTTCAGAGTCGCTTCACAGACGGTCGCGACAGAAGTTGGTCTAAATTTAGCCTCAGATGCTCAGGTGTTAAATAGAGTTCATTTATAATCATCGTTTACTCATTCTCATTATCAGTGGCTCCTTTGCCCTCTCGTTCTCTCCATACCTCTTTCTTCTGTCTTTTTCTCAAACGATACTAGAGGTGATGGAGTTGTTTTAAAACCCTGTTATTATTTTTGCAGTTGACCCTTTGTTAAACTCCTCCCCTTATGGTTACTGTTGCTAACGTGCCTAAGATCGCTTTCCAAGACAAGCTTTTGCCCTTTCACTAATGCAATCGCTAGGGGATTCGTGTTCTTGGACAATTTCAATAAAATTACTCTTTAAACCATCCGACCACGCAGATATTGCACAGACTGACATTAGTAAGGAGCATCTCTGAGGAAATAGCAGGACGGCAACTAAAGGTATAATTTTATTTTATTTTTTTTAAAGATGCGGCTTACCAAAGGTCGTTTCAGAGGCGGAGCAAGTTATTGCATTGGAATGAAAGATTATGAAGGCAAACATTTTATTTTCTTTATGAAATAGCAAGCACTAAAGTCTTTCACAAGCAGACCAGGAACTTGTATTAAAGCAAGAATTTGATTTCATGCCCTATTTTGCCCTCTCAACAGCATCTTTTATGTCTTGGACGATGCCCTTTAGAGCATGATTTAACAGTGACATTTTCAGCATATCTCTCCATGGATGTCAGTCGTGCATTTGACTCGCCCCCGCAGTAGCTCTTTCCAAAAAAAAAAAAAATCAGGTTGCACAAATCTCCAAATATTCAGTCAGGCCGGCGCAGCTCAATGTCACAACACACACAAAAAAATACATGGTAATCTTGAAGTCAATCTCATGACTATAAATCTGATTTTTTTATTGGGCACGGATTTCTCATTAATCGGGAAGCATCCATTACGGTCACAGATGAATGGAGGAAATGCCCCAATAAGCCCTTTTCTCTCCAGAGAGGACGTCGTGGATCATTGTCTAGCATTGGCCCTATTAGATTAAATCTGCCCCCGGACCAGGTAGGGGTCGCATCCTTGGCGAATGAATCGGTGGAATAAAAACCTTGTGACGGTTAATCTGAACTCATCATACTTGTTCGTGAACCAAATCCTCTCTAGGTCTAGGTAAGAATGATGGTAGGTCAGAGCCGATGGCTTACTTCAGCTAAGAGATTCACCTGATTTGAGGAGCTCAGTCCATATGGCTCATATCAGAGAGAGATTATACTGCACGCTGGGACACATGCTTGCGTTTTTATCTAGGATAAAGAGGCCATAAGCGAGAGTTAGGACACTGAGAAGAGAAACGATCGTCTGAAAGGCATCAGATTGGGATGCTTTGGTGTTTTTAGGGGCGAGAAATGGCATTTTGTAAATGCAAATAAAAAGTATTAAACTTGTGTGGACTCGGGAGAGCATAATATCTCTTGCCACTTTTGTGTTGGAGTGGTCAAAGATTTCGCAAGGAACATTGGCTTAAATCTTAGGTTGAATTATGATGTGAATAACTACATTTTAATCAAGCTGCACATCAGTTGAAAACAGTGGGACTGTACCAAACCGTAGTGATCTTTCCTACCTAGTTGACACATTTGGCCATCATAAGTGAGTTACCAAGCAGATATACAGTTATGGTAATTCTGAAAATCCATCTTGAAATTCTGCATCGAATGCAAATATATTAGGCATTGACGCTTTAATTAATTTAACATCTTTAATTGGTGGACAAAGTATGCATTTATGTACAATGTGGCAAGATATTTTAGCTGAATTACTGATAAATGATTTTAAAAGATTTCCCAGTACTGGGTTGCAGCTGGAAGGACATCCGCTGGAATAGTTGGCGGTTCATTCCGCTGTGTCAACCTCTGAAAAATAAGGGACTATGCCTAAGGAAAATGAATGATTTTAAAGTCAATTCTTTTGTGCAGTTTTTAAGTAATCTGTGTATTTTTGATCTGCTTAAGTCTCGAGTTGGTGAATTAACACAATCACGTTTTGAGTGCATCAAATCTACTAATTGAATTATCAGTCATTGAAAACGCACATTGACTGTGTTTGGACTTGTCAGATCAGTTATTAATTAGGTTCAGTTTCTTTCAGAAAGCCCTAGACCTTTGTTAGCTATGTAGACCACGGTTTGGAACAGAACAATTGAAGGCCTTGACGTGAGCTCTGTTTCCTCCGGCTATATAATCATGTTGGCGAGATGAATGTCAAACCTGTTCCTAGATCAGAGCCGTGAGTTTTAGAAGTTTTATTCCTGCTGTGCTTCAGGCCACGTTCCTGTGGTTTTAGTGCTGATCTGGAGTCAGCCCCTTATGCCCTCTCTCACTTGGGTTGATTTATCATCTCAGCACCTCTGTAGGCAGTGATGTACGACTTCTCTTCTGTTCTTAATCTCACCCTATAGAGCACTAAACATCGTCCTCAACACGCCACATTTCCTACGCAGAAAAACTGAGGGGTGCATGTAACATAGTGGTTGGAGAGTTTGATGGATTTGCATGTACATACACACAGGGGATGCTGCTAGTTGGAATGCTAGCTTAATGCTAATGCCATACTGTCTGCACAGTATACGTAAAACTATGCAGAGATGAATATTTGAGTCACAAAGGACTTTAGCACATTTGCATTTTAAATTCAAGAGCTGTTCATGTCTTCCACTTCTAAAATGAGGTTAAAATTGGTTAGATTACTTGGAGTTGACATTGCCATGCCAATTGTGACACTGTTAAGGCTCGTGCACAACGGGACGCTTTTTCCTTGCACTTATCTTCAGGGTTTTTGATAGCGATGAGCCAAGTGAATGTGCAAAACCACTCGCTGACATTAGATGGCGCTTATTGAACATACAAGGTGATGTTGCGATTTACGCTTCTGACACTGCCTTGTTGCATAGAAGTCATCACTATCACTCTATTTATTTCTTGTGAAAGAAAATACAAAACATTACGTTTTTACATCTGCATTTTTGCATGTTGGTGCGCATGCTCACATTAATGCTCATTGTTTAGTCGTGAGGCATTAAACGTTGGTGATTTTAAATACAAGTGAAAATTGGTCCCGAGGCAAGGACTGAAATTGGGAACCACAGCATTAGGCCAACTGCCCCTCTGATTGGCAATGGTAGAATGTCATTCCAAGTTTTCTATCTAGAAAATTCCCAACTGTGCAATCAATTTAGCAGGAGTACGTCAGTCACCATCCATCCAGAACATTCTCCAGGTGTTCGGTTCAGAGGAGCTGACAGACTCGGAGATGTCACAGACGGCCTGGTAAATATTCTGCTAGCGTTCTGTTCAGCTGTGAAACACCTGATGGCAATGTGCTCTCATGTTACACACACACACACACACACACACACACAGTTTGTTTTCAGCTGCTCGGGTCGATCTGTACTGCAGGTTCACTTGCTTTACGAAGACCCTCGACCTTCTTATGCCCCTGCTGGGATCAGAGCGCACAACACTGGTGTAGCAGTCAACACACTTCTCATAGTAGCGAAAAACATCAAATGCAGTGTGAAGAACCAAAGATGAATACATTACAGAGAGGCATCGCAGTACACAACCACAGCGTGCGTGGAAGAGCGTATCCCACAATGCACTGCACACTGAATTGTTTATCCTTGTAATCTTAATCCGTTTAATAGCTACTTTAGCCATGCGTGTTATTGGATGATGTTACCCATTTAGCTAACTCTCATTTAGCACTGGCTCCTTTCTGGTGTGATCAGTTTTTGATGGATCAAATCAACTTTAGGGAAATGGGATTTTTAGACAAGTCAATACTTAAAATATAAAAGTTTCTGCTTGTAAGTCAAGTTTGAGTTTGGATTTGATCATAAATCATTCACATAAACAAAGATTTTTTTTCTGGCTATTAAAATGTTGTTGTTTTTTTACTTCTAATTTATGAAGTGATTAAAAAACTCTTAATGTCAACTAAATTAAAAACTGGCTTTATCCAGTACTCAGAATACTGTTGTGAAGAAGTATGCAAATTAGTGCATGTTTATTAAGATAGTCTCATTTACATATTTAGACATGTTATGTTTTAATGCAAGTCTTGTGTGAAATTTGCTTTTATTTGACCCTGTTCACCCGTGTTGTCTTGCCTTTAAAAAAAATAAGCAGCAAACTATATATCCTTAACAGTTTGATGTTCAGAAGTGCACGTTTCTGTAGTTGTTTTTTCTTCTTAAGTGACCTTTATAGTTCTGGTCTTTGCTCTCACGTCTTTGACCATGCGCTTCTGTGTACGAGAGATAAAGACTAAATGATGCGCTTTTAAAAGATACCAGTGTAAAAACTCTGAAAACATCAAAACCAGACGGGGAAAACTGTCAGTCTACCTTGGGGAGAGATTGGTCTGATATCAGGCCTGTAATTACGCAGGGATGTGACTTGCCTTTCAAAGCGACAGAGGAGATTTGGTGGGAGGAGAAATGCAGTGAAAAACTCTCTTTCTTTCCCTTCTTGTCTGGTTTGAATTATTTAGCCATTGCACAATGTCTGCAAAGTGAAATCATGTTAAACTCCATGTTGAATGAGGCGCTCCTGAAGTTTGAGCGTGAGCATTTCCAGCGTTATGGATGTGACGTTTGAAGTAAAATCTCAAAACATGAACTCACAAAGTATATGCTAACATTATATTGAAACATCCGTTTATATTTTCCAAAGCACAGAGTTATGAGATCAGGAAAATATCAATCTGTGAACGTTTTTTAGATGTGAAATGAGGGAACATGCGTTATGCGTGTGACCAAAAAGGTTAGCGAGTTTACAGTATACAACATACTTTGTAGAAATTCTGTCAATTAAGCTTTAAGCATCGTTCTTCACTGTAAGAAAAACTTTAATTACAGCTACAAACGTCCTTTAGTTAAGAGCAGTGAGTGATTTTTGTCCTTTTGTTGTTTGATTAATAATGATAAAAACAGTCGGCAGCAGGAATATTGCGCGCTGTCACTTTAAGAGCCGAAGGGTTCTGATTTATGGGTTCACTTTCACATGTCTTTTGATTCTCAACTCGTTTGTTTATTACATAAATGGGGGTTAATATGAATAATCACTAAACGCCATGTTTTGACACAAATTCGCATGTATTTGACTATTAAAGCGCTCGCATTAAGATGACTTTAGGCGTGTGTGCTCTGCTCGTCTCTGAGGCTGAGCGCATACACACAACAGCACGCGATCTCTTTCGCGCTTTTACAAACATGAATGATTGGAATGTACATCAATGAATGACGCGCATCCCGTGCTGCAAGTTACATTACAGTACATGCTTTTAGTGATTTTCACATGAAGCTTTGCAGAGCAACAAATGTGCACAACTGGAAAAGGGGCGGCATATGATGCAATAATCGCTTTATCTCAATTCATGTTTTTTCATAATCGTTAGAAGCCGACATCGAGACTGAATGTCGATTAATTGCACAGCCCTACTCTTTAATACAAGCCTACACAAAAACCTTGAAAGGGTTTCACTATTTTGGTAAAAACGTAATTTTTTTCATGGCAAGCTTGACATTTGCATGGGATTGCTCTTGTGTGTTTTTCCTCCAGTTGCACTGTTGTCTCATTGGTCTTCAGAGCAGATCGTGGAGGTCATTAAAGCTCCGCAGTGTCCTCCGTTTGGGTTTTGCTGACCTTAGCGGGCCGCAAATAGGAATTAGAATCAGAGGCCATTGATTTGCAGCAGTGCTCTGGAGTATATTCACTTGCAGCAAGGCAGGGATGGATGCTGGTTTGTCCACTTTCTGCTATTATAGACTTTTTTTTGTAGAATGCAAAATTACCCATTATGCTATTGGTTGGCAGCTTGTTGTGTTGTACGATGGTTGTAATCTATTTAACTTGCTTTTAACATCTGTGAGCTAATATTGCTGTTGACTTGAGCCTTGGATTGATTATTTGAAACATGCTATGTTATTGGACTTGATAGCCAATCTCAAGGCAATTCTTAATGCTTTGGTTTAGTGGTAAATTCGTATTACGTTGTACGGTCACATTTGTATAATTTAGTATGATTTGCTTTATTCCCCAATGAGAGGTAGGTTTCGGGGCACGCCTCCCTTTTAAAAATCTAAATTACAATTGTAAGAGTTTGTATGAATTAGCCACTTATCTGACAATACGTAAAAGAGTTTCCTCATGAGATCAGGCTAAAATGTTAAAAAAAGGTGTTAAAATTGAGTTTAAATGTCTAATGTGCTATGAGCGTCACTAGCCTAGCTATGTTTCCATCCATCTTTTTTTATGTGCGTTTTGGATATGCGCATAAGAAACAGTTGATGGTAATGCCAGGATGCGCCAACATTTTCAAAATGCACATAGAAATGTATAACTGAGTCGGATAAACGTTCTATTAATTAATTTATTGAATAAAGGAAAGATTGACACGGCTTTTTCTACCGTAGCAATTTAGTTTTTACTGTTGATATTCGCCGTCAGTTAATCAGGAAGTGACGATTTTGTTCTCTTTGGTTCGTTGGATGGAAGCGCTGCTTTATTCACGTCTTTTATGCGATATTCTAGTTTTGCGCATAAATTTAATTAGCATTTTTGGATGGAAACATAGCGATTGTCTTCTCCCCTCGTCATCAGATGGCATCTTGTGCTGTTTAAATGGAGCCTTCACGATTCCCCATCGCTAACATGAACAATTTGCTTCTCTTTTTGTTTTTTCAAATATATAAAACGCAAGCAGATGTAATTCACAAAACTTTTGACACATATGCGTGTACCACCCTATCTGTTGTTCACTGTTATGTGTTTGCTTTTTAGTTTTTGCTATCATGCAGAAAATCTTAAAGAATTTATCAAATTTATCAGCTAATACATTCACCGGCCACTTTATTAGGTACACCTGTCCAACTTCTCATTAACGCAAATCTCTAATCAGCCAATCACATGGCAGCAACTCAATGCATTTAGGCATGTACACATGGTCAAGACGATCTGCTGCAGTTCAAACCGAGCATCAGAATGGCAAAGAAAGGGGATTTAAGTGACTTTGAACGTGGCATGGTTGTTGGTGCCAGACGGGCTGGTCTGAGTATTTCAGAAACTGCTGATCTAATGGGATTTTTATGCTTACCATGTCCATCCCTGTATGACCACAGTGTACCCATCTTCTGATTGCTACTTCCAGCAGGATAACGCACCATGTCATAAAGCGCAAATCATCTCAGACTGGTTTCTTGAACATGACAATGAGTTCACTGTACTCAAATGGCCTCCACAGTCACCAGATCTCAAACCAATAGAGCACCTTTGGGATGTGGTGGAACGGGAGATTCGCATCATGGATGTGCAGCCGACAAATCTGCAGCAACTGCGTGATGCTATCATGTCAATATGGACCAAAATCTCTGAGGATTTTTTCCAGTACCTTGTTGAATCTGCCACGAATGATTAAGGCAGTTCTGAAGGCAAAAGGGGGTCCAACCCAGTATTAGTAAGGTGTACCTAATAAAGTGGCCGGTGAGTCAGCCTGCAAATCTAATGAGTTATCGGCATTTGTCAAAAATTCCATATTGATGCATGCCTTGTTCCCTGATTCAAACAACTAATTAAGATCCTATTTCCAGCCTAGAACTTGGTGGAAATGTGTGAAAGGGAGCCACAAGAAAGCTTATATTTACTTATGTTTTATAAGAAGTTTGAGCTCATCTTAAACGCTCGTTAAACCTGATGTTAACTTACAAACGTAGTTGGACACATAAGTGCACATGGTTATTTAATGGAGGTCGTCTCTCCTGCTGGCTTTCATTAGCGTCAGCTAGAAAAGGTCAATGGTGTGCTTATTGTTTTATGAAGCTTTAGTCCAAAGCCCTGAGGCTGCGGTAACAACATCGTTTCTGGAGTTTAATGGAGTGTTAGTGTGTGTTTTTGTGTTTTGATAGAAATTGAACTGGTGGATGTTGGTTTTGGATGAGGAGCCGGTGGGAATGTAATGAAGCTTGTAGACTCTTACCCTTTTCTGAGGTTTTAGCAGATTCGATATTGACGATAAGCCGGTTATGGGTTATTTATTGGTGACTTGTCTCTTCTTTTCATGATCAATGGTAGGCTGTAAAGTGTGTGTAAGCTTTCTAATAGAGCTGTGGGTGTCTCCTCATTAATCAATGTCCAAACTGCACGCAGGATCTATCACATATAGACTAATGAAATCGCCGCCGCCTCCGCTGTTGTTTCTCGACTCGCCTTTTTTTAATTGGCATTTGGCTCATTTTCCTCAACGTTTAATCAGCTCTGAAAGGAAGCGAATCTGGAAGCGTTTTTTCTTCACGTGTCTGACTGAGTTCGGTGGCGGTGTGTGTACCTGGAGGACTGCCAGTTGGGTGTTTGGACGGCGTCTGAGTGTTGACGCAGACGTTCTCTCAGATACTTTCTCTTCTCTCCCACTGTCTGAAACGGCAGCCTCAGCAATTGCGGTGTGTAGTCCACATATTTTGGATGACAGCTAGCATGCAAGAGTGTGTGATTGGCTAATTAACTAATATAGTTTTGAGCCTGCCAAATCATTGGTAACTGTAATTGAGTGTCACTTATTTTAGTCTCTTTTCAGGAAGTGTGTGTGTGTGTGTGTGTGTGTGTGTGTGTGTCACATGTCACCCTCAAACACCCTTATGAACTATAAAATGATCAAATACGACACCAGCTCCATTTCCACAGTGCTGGTGACCAATCTGGAACTGTGCTTGGGGGACAGGACTAGAGAAATTGACCCCAGCACCTTGAAAATGCTGCTCTTGCACACATGAACACACACATACACCTAGACGTTCATGTAGGGCCCTATGAAAAACAGAGAATTGCTCAATTTTGGCAGAAGTGCATTAACGTCACATAGTAAAATAAAATGATCAAAGTAATAGTAAAAATTAATTGGGTTAAATGGAAAATGTAATTAAAAATCATATTTTCAAGAATAATTACACAATAGTTTTTTATTACAGTAATAAAGCAGAATTGAGGAAAAGAACCAGGTAAAACATTGATTATTTTTCTAAATATTTGTTTTTGTTTTCAGGTTTTTTAATAATTTTTTTTCATTTATGAATGAAGTATTTTAATGCATGTCAAATTCAAGAAATATAATAATACTGTTGCAGTGCATACCTGGATATTTGGCCCATCTGTCTTATGATTTTATTGTAAATTTGCATTTATATTACCATTAATTTAATTAGCCGAGACAAATCTCAACTATGATTGATGAATTGTATGTGCCATGTTACTTTAAGATGCTTTTCATGTTTTAATAAGACTTTTAATGCCTTTTCAATGATTATTTTTTAAAAGTGAATCCTCCAAAAGTGGTAGAATTCTTACCAAAAGTAAGTCTTAACCTGTTTTAGATTACATTTTTATTGTCGTTGATCTCTTTTTATTGTTTTAAAACTATTTATTATGGAAAAGTGTTATTTGATAAAGCGTTTGTAAATTTGATCAGTTTTTGTCATGAAATGGCCACTCATTGTCGAAACTTTGTCTATTTATCCTCAACAACGTTCTCCAAACTCTCTAACAAACACTGATGTGCAAGTGATGTAGTTACACTCTGTTACGTCATTGTTGGGTTTTGGAGTCTGGCTGTATCTCTGAGCGCTCCCCGGGGGCTGACAGCTGAGGGCCCCTCAGGAGGCCGCGTGGAGGTCCGCGTCAGTGCTGTCAATTTGTGTTCTCTTGGAAAGAAACAAGCCCGAGGCAACCTGTCGTATGTGCTTTAGAAGGGCCATTCCCAGCGGGACGCTCCTATTGGTTGATCTGAAGTGTCAGTCATCATTAGAGAGTTGCCATGACAATGAAATTCCCACCTCCCGTACCTCACAACTGTTTTCTGTGTCCCCGGGCAGAACCTGCATCATGGTGTTTTTGTCTGAAAAAAAGGTTGATGTGGAAACTTCATGCAGATCTTCAACCTCATTAAAAATCTAGTCATCAGGCAACATTTATTTGTCTACTTATTTTGATAAAAGGGTGACACGGTGGCTCAGTGGTTAGCACTGTTGCCTCACAGCAAGAAGGTCACTGGTTTGAGTCCTGGCTGAGTCAGTTGGCATTTCTGTGTGGAGTTTGCATGTTCTCCCCGTGTTGGCGTGGGTTTCCTCCGGGTGCTCCGGTTTCCCCCACAGTCCAAACACATGCGCTGTAGGTGAATTGAATAAACTAAATTGGCCGTAGTGTATGTGTGTGAATGAGTGTGTATGGGTGTTTTCCAGTACTGGGTTGCGGCTGGAAGGGCATCCGCTGTGTAAAACATATGCTGGATAAGCTGGTGGTTCATTTCGCTGTGGCGACCCCTGATGAATAAAGGGAAAGGAAAGTGAATGAATTAATGAAGGTTTTAAGTTAGAGGAATCAGCTAGCATAGTACTTTAATGCTATATGTAAGGATGCAACGATTAACGGATTTCACTATTAACCACGCTTTAATTCGTCACGGTTAATTAATCGAAAAGGCTAATCAACACTGCATTTCTGTTGCACAATACAAAACTGCTGCAACTAAACAAAGTTATGCCAACTGTGCGCTAGTTTAAAGTTCCAAGCTTGTAGGAGGCTAATACCCACGCACACTGGATTAACTATGGCTGAGGCTAGATTAACTAAGGGCCGTTCACATATCGCGTCTTTTGCATACACACTTTCGTTATTTCCAATGGAGGAGTGCGGCTTGTGGTGTTGTCACGATACTGGAATTCGATAATAATCGGTAAAGAAATTTTTAAAATGTTAATTTCCCGATAACATTTGAGCGCTGTTGATCACATTCGTAAACACCGCAGAAATGACTGTGATTGGCCGTGAAGGTCATCAGTTCACCGAACTCATCGTTTACTGAGTGTAACCACAGATACAGGGACACTGGAGCATTTCAAAGCTTCGATTCATCGGCGGATCGCTCGTATGTCAGCTTATAGACAAACCAGCTGATCGACGTGACTTTGAAACGCTCCAGTGTCTCTATATCTGTGGTTACACTCAGTAAACTGATGACCTTCACGGCCAATCAGTAATTTCTGTTGAGCACATGAACACAATGGCCAATCAGCGCTGTTTAAGAACGCGCTCAGCAGTGCTCAAATGTTAGCGGGAAATGGAGCGGAGCATTTTTAAAATGTTAGTATTGACTGTACCAAATTCCAGTATCGTGACAACCTTGTGCGCGCATATTGGGAGCGACGCGCTCAATGTTTTTCCAGGCCCACCTAGTTGAAAAGATACCGCAAATGCACCGGGAGTCACGTGACCAGAACTGACCAATCAGCTTCATACATTGTATGGAATATACACATTTCTACTCCAAAGAGAACAAAAAATAAAATACCAGACAATTTTGTAATATAAAATGCCTTTCAGACAGAGGCTCAGCAGCCTACATTTGTCCTCTTTAAATGCTTAGCTAATATTTAGCTTAGATTTACATTAGACAAATAATTTTTAATACTTAATATATTTATTTATCGTTCTGACATTTATTTTCAGTGTAAAATGATTGTTTAAATGTCAAAAGCTTTTTTTAAACTTATTTTTAAGTCCACAGAGAAATGTGCTATTGTTTGTTTTGTATTATTATTTTGTGCTGTATTATTTGGTTACTGAGCATCAATAATTAACACTTTAAAATATAAGGAGATTTCATGTGGTTTTTCTAAACTAGTGGTGTTAATAAAAATAATCGTGAATCTGTGATTATTCCTCAGACTATAATCGTACAACCAAAATCTGTAATTGTTGCATCCCTAATATATATATATATATATATACGCATCAAATATTGAGCTAAAATGTGCGAGCATGAAATGTAACATTTATTTAAAAGGCTTGTTTTGTTTAATTTTGTGATTTTTATAGCCATTTCTACAATAGTTAATTACTGCAAATCTCAGTAAATGTCATACCTCTTTTAATAACACACTTCAGTCAAGTACCATTGATTATGAATGTTAATTGAGTGTTTTCAAATATTTAAATTAGTGTTTGATCAATTTGTGTGTTTTCAGTTGCCGTATTTTTGCTTGACTTGAACCATTCCTAGCATTCAGTCTTATTATTGTGTGTTAAACTAGTACCATGGTATATCTCAAAGCACCATAGCTCTTTTTTTTTAAATGATTGCTGTATTTATCTAATTGCTCTAGCTTGCAAACAATTCGCTAGGCCCTCAAATCTGCGGAGAACCAAATGTGAACGTTCTAAACCCACTTTGTAAATAGCCATTAAATGATTTTCTCTTGGCATGAGGGTTTTGGTATTCTCAGCGCTCGCTGGAGCAAATCAAGGGATTAGATGCAAAGTTCTTCTCGCAGGAATAAAACCAATATTTGAGCAGACGTAGGTGAGACTTCAAAGGGCTTTCTTGTGTGCCCACCCAAGGAGAAAAAGATAGAGAGAGAGAGAGAATGAAAGGGAAACACTCGAGCAGCTTTACCCACTAATACCTGCATGTTGTTTCCCCTCAGGCGAGCCGTGCGCCCTCAGCTCGTTTCAACAGGTTGAATTCCCATACGCAAGGTTAAATACTCTCCCAAATAATCCACCGCCTTGCCAATCGCTCCTTAGGAAGTTTGAGATCCAGTCTGTCGAAAACACGCTATCGCATAATGATGCATTTGAGCTGACACTGTTTGTTTGTATATTCATTATATGTTGCTCCATTCAGAATTAGCACGAGTAGCATTTTGATACAAACACACGGGTCCTCCCCCTCCATTGTAAACAAACATGATTTATTTTACTTTACTTCATTTCCTTTATTGTCCACATGTGGAAATTTATCTTTAGCTTCAGCACAGAACCACATCAGAGTCCACATCACACAGAAAACAGGCAACACAAATGCATTCAGTATCATCACATTAAAAACTCAGTTAAACCCTATTCATACTTCAAAATTCTAACGGCAGTCGGCACAAAGGACATTTGATACACACTTTTCTTTACGTAAGGTTGCCTGAAACGTCTCTTTGATGGCAAAAGCTGCAATTGTATATTTAAGGGATGGGAACAATCTTCAATAATGACATGTGCTTTCTGTTTAATTCTCATTGAATGCATTTCATTTAGTTGTCTTTGTGCTTTGTGCCAATTGCACTGGCAATTTTTACTACTCGACAGGCTTTTCTTTAATTGACAACAGTCCATACCATGCAATCGTGTTAAAACTCACAACACTTTCAACCAAATTCTTGTATTTTATTTTGTATTTTTTTTTCCCAAAGAGAGTCTCACGCCTCTGAAAGCCACCGTATTGCGCTCATTACGTTTCGTCTTCTGAGGCGCAACTCATTTACGAAAACAGTGCAAACGTTTTATGTAATGTTTCGAGTTTTGCACCCAAGTGGGGGTGGGGGATATGGCAGAATTATCATATCATAAATGATCAATTATCGTATAAAAAGAAAAACACAATTCACGATTTGATCACGGTTTCAAATGTTCTGTTGTTTTATCGACATTCAATGGAAAATAAGAAATAAATACAGATTGGGGACGTCGTCAGAGTGAGCACATATTAACAGAATACAAATTTTGGGGTGAATTATCTCTTTAAGGACAAGCGGTAGCATGTTCAGCTATCAGTCTGCTGGCCCTTTAAGACCCACACGTTTCCTTTCAGTTTACACACAGCAACCAAATGTGTTTGTATGCAAGTCTTGTATGGTTTTGACAGTTTTGGCTTTAAAGGCGTGCGTATATCGCTTTAGCATTTGCATTTGCTGTTAGTGTATAACCGGCAAGGCTTTAAAACAGATGAAACTATCTTTTTGTCAATATGAATTAGTGCCTTGACTCTAACTCTATGACTGAGTTAATATTGGGTGTGAATTCATGCAATAGTTGATATTGAGACAGAGGGTACAATGAGCACGATACTATGATATTTCGTAGAGACCTTTAAATTGTCCATGATCAAAATATCTGGTCATCATATCGCTCACTCTTATGGATAAGTCTATTCTGCATCTTTGGATATAAACATAGCTAGAGTATCCTCAGGAGCCACATGTGTTATTATTATATTTTTTTATGTCTGTTATGCAAAGAAATCCCATCAGTCTCTCTTTTTTTATTTAATTTTTTTAATGAATGTTAATTCTACCTTTGAATCAAGACTTGTATTGTTATCCTCCACGATGCCCTCCGTCTCCCCGAGGACAGCCGAGAGATTAATTGATTCCAGAACTATTATTTGTCATCATTACCCTCCATTTCCTGTTGCCATTGCGCCTTTGTCTCCAGATGAGTGTGGAATTACTGCTTGAGAGGGCTGTTTTGCTGTGCCTTTTTTTTTTTTGTATTTGGCTTTTTTCTAGGGAGCTAATGGCGTGTAGAATCAATTTCTGCTTGGCCCCGATCCCTGGCTGGAAAGCTGGATGAAAGTTTTGCAAGACCACTCTCGCCACTTTCATATGGGGCTCGGGATGTGTTTTGGATTTCGTCTCTGCTTGAAAAACAAAAGTTCTAGGGGCCGCGGAGAAGACTGAATCCAATTTATGGATTTTAGACGGACTGTTTGTCTGCAGACTTGTGGTGGATGCATTCGCTTCAGACCGCAGGATTGAACTAAAGGTGAAAGTGCTTTTCAGATCATCCAGCATGGCTAGATTAGCATGCTGCGGTCCAGAATGATATGAACCGTCGTTTCTCCACTGCCAGAGTTCATGGAGTCTTCTGGAAATAAAGTTGGTTGAACTTCAGGGAGCGTATCGGGGCATCAGATTTCACACTGTTGAGCCTCCAGCACATTTGCTTGTAACAGTAAGGCTTTATTATTGTAATTTGATTAATGGCAAAGTCTTTGTTGGAGGCTCCTTCAATAGCGCCATTGTGTCAATGGACCAGAAGTGACTTCCCCCTCCTGCTGCTTCCCCAAAACCGTCGCTCGTTGGAGGGGAAAATAATTTGACAGGACCAAACCTCCCCCCTTCTCCAGCCCCTCCGAGGACTCCCATAATGCCCCCCGTGGGCCCTGCTGCTTGTTCTCACTGGTGTGAGTGATGAAAGAGTGAGGAGCAAAGAATCAGACCCTCATTGTTCTTCTGTAATCAATTACCAAGCTGCAAATGCTCTCGCTAGACCAGCACCATAACCTCCCAGATCAGCTGCAGTAAAACAAAACCGTTTGTTTGCAGTCACAGATTTGTTTGGCTTTATATGCGTTTTAGTTGCCTTAAAGGGATAGTTCACCCAAAAATGATTAATTCTCCCTCATGTGTTTAAACTTTTAAGAGTTTCTTTCTTCTGTTGAACACAAAATTAGTTTTATTTTATAAAGAATGCTGTTTGCTGGCACTCATTGACTTCCATAGTAGAAAGAAAATGACTATAGAAGTCAATGAGTGCCAGAAACCAGCATTTTTCTAAAAATCTTATTTTGTGTTCAAGAAAGACACTCAAATAGGTTTTGAACAAGTGGAGGATGAGTAAATGATAGCAAACCTTTCATTTTTGTACCTAACTGTACCTTTAAGGTACTAATATAAAACCTTTATTGGTAGGTTATATTCACATTTGCAAGTGGCTTTGGATAAAAGCATCTGCTAAATTAATCCATTTTAGATGTATTCAGCTTATTCTGCAATGCAAACTAACTGTATGCTCTTTTCCGTGATTGGACCTCCTATTGAGTTGCCTATGAGGGAAATGACTAGGAAAAGCAAACAGAAGTAAATAGTCAAACTACTTGCTCTACATACAAATGTGACAAGATGATACTTTAAACATTAATTAATATTATAAATAAATAAAATACCAGTTTGCCGCATTAAGGAGCATAACAGCTTAAAGTCAATGGAAGTAAAGAGACTCAAGTCAAGTCTCAAGTCAATAAGTTTCCAGTGGCTGCACTCGAGACATTTGCTGTTTGTTCAAACTACTTATTTAAAATGAGCTGAAACAACATAATTATTGAGTTTTTTTGTGGAGGGACAACTTAATTGTTTTATGTTCAATCCACTTAAACACTAAACACTAATAAAACTAACTTACTTCCTTCATGTTGTCCCAACACAAAACGATTGTGTGGAACTCAGCGTTTTTGACAGTGTAGGTAAAAGAATAACAGCAATAAATTTCCCATAAATGCACTATAGTAAAATCCAGATTGTGAACTGCAGTTTAGACTAAAAATGAATAATGATGAATATATATATATATATAGAAGTTGGTTCACAGTTTGCCAAATGCATGCTTGGAAATTTTAGATTATAAATTCGATTTTACTTATTTGCTTTAAAATGCATGCAAATTAATTTAAGATAAATGGTATACACATCAGAAGAGGATTGCAATGATAAGGCTTCAGTGCCTGAGGTGTAATTTTTTTATTAAGGCTTTCATATATGCCTATTGTCATAACGCTCTGATATGTTATTGCATGTAGCATAAATATAATAAAACGTAGAGTAATATGAAGAAATATCAAATTAGCTGGTTCAGTTGGATCTTGACAGCTCTGGTGGTGTCTGTAACTTGCTTAAAAAACAAATAGTGTCCATTTCTGCTAAAAACGTTCACCATTTGATTGCCTGAGGTAGGAGAATGTGCTTAATACGTGCCTGGTGTTGTGGTTGTTTTCATCAAATAAATAAATGTTCAAATAAATAATCAGAAATTAAACTCAAGCCTATGAATTATCCATGAGGTAATTGAATTAGCTGATTGGGGTGACACTTGAGTTCAATCAATAGATTGTCCCTGATTGTGATTGTATTGGGTCCTCGGTGTAACCAATAGGTGTGGAAATGGATTGTGGGATATGTGCCCTCTGGGATGCTCAATTTCCATGTTTTATGGGGCTGAAATGGACTCCTAAGGGAGGATCCCCACTCCACCCAGATGAGCCCCCGTTTTATTGCCGTAATGCCTGTCATCCACACGGGTCTTATGGAGATAGATGACATGTGGCGTTTTTCTCGGTGAATCTGTAATCTAGAGTCACAGCGTGAGGTAAAGTATCCTAACATGCTAATGCCTCACAGAAAGGGATTGTGGGGGGAAAAAACCCCACCATTGACTGTGAAGACGTGATGAGCAGCTATTAATAACCTGTTGAGTGCTAATGACAGGTTCTGCTATTTATTTCTGGTCTAACTTTGCTTTCAGCATTGTAACCCTGCCTTTCCCCCCCTGTGCTTCTGATGCATGGAAGTGTTCGTTCGCTGAGCAAATTCTGATTTATCTGAAGCGTTTGAAAGCGTCAGGTAGAAATGAAAAGAGCTGTTGCCTTTGGAAGATGAAAAAACAAAGGAAAAACACGGATGAAAGCGCAAACTCTCTAATTCTGATTCCAGTTGGCTTGGAGAGAATGCAATATTGAAGGGTGGAGATGCTGTAGAAGCTGCTGAAGGACGGTTGTGTGTGTGTGCAGAGCCGCTGGAATATAAAATATGGTTTCTTCTGTGAATGAATGACTCAATCCGTCAGTGCTTTTACTGTTGGCGGTGTAAACGCCCACTTGAAGATTGTAATGTTTTTGTTTATGCAATGTGACTGCTGTCTACTGATAAAATGGATGTTTATGGACCATTTTTGGATTTTCTGTTTACACCTAGACACTTCATCATTTTTTGTTTTTTTTTCTGATCAGATAGCTATCTGATTGGGAAAAGGACCTGTGCCCAAGAGCGGTTACTCACTGAAGCTACGCAGAGCTGAGCCTGGTCAGTACCTGGATGGCAGACCACATGGGAAAAATGGTTGCTGTTGGAAGTGGTGTTAGTGAGGTCAGCAGGGGGCGCTCAACCTGCCGTCTGTGTGAGTCCTAATGCCCCAGTATAGTGAAGGGGACACTATACTATCAGTGGGCGCGGTCTTTCGGATGAGACGTTAAACCGGGGTCCAGACTCTCTGTGGTCATTAAAAATCCCATGGCACTTCTCGTAAAGAGTATTGGTGTGTGGCCATATACGATAAATGCGCTAAATCCACATTACATTACATGTAAATTTCACTCCTCCCTAGATGAAAAAAATGAAAAACATAAAGAAGTGTGTTATAGGATATATGGCAGTTGGATAACATCGCTAATGCAAAACGAAATGCCACAGATACTGTATGTGGGATGTGTGTTTTATTTCGTTTTTTCATTTCGCTTTGTTTGTAATCGTTAAGTGATCAAATTAGAATGTTAAATTATCATCAAATGGCAGCTTTGACAACAGAGACGCATCATGCATATGTGAATGAAGAGGAAAAATAATAGAGAAATAGAGATATTGTTGTTTACAAAGGCAGAATGTTTTAGTTTTTTGGAGAGTAGATTATACACAAGTGAATGCAAATTCTGTACGGTATTAAATCATGTCTTGTGTATATTTGGTTTAATTTAGCCTGTAATAACAGTAAATGCAAAACCTGTCTTGGGTATTTGTGTTGATCTTTTACTGGAACACGTATGAAGTACAAAGCCACCTGTAGCCTTCATAATTAAATCATTTTTTAAATCATTAAAAGTTTCATTTCTGTAACAAATAATACTAACTAAATAAAATGTATTGTATCTGACGCGTTAGTTGACATAACCCAGTTAAATTTGTATATAGCAGAGGATTTGAAGATTGAATTTAGCATCATAAATCACATATCCAATCGGAGAAAATGCATAAAGTGACCAGGCGTAAAAGTGCTGTGAGATTTCTGATTGAAAATGTTAACGTTACAATTCAGTTTGGTGTCACTGGAGGTGCAGAAATGACACACTTGACTTTTAAAGTCCATTTGAAATCAAAATATACAATGTTATTCTGTCGTTGAACCATTAATCCATGCAAGTTAATTCATCAAGAAAAACAAGGTTTGTTTTTGGTAATCATTCAAAGTCTGAGCATCTGCTTCTGGCTCCTTCTCTGATGATGTCAGTCTGATGCTTCAGTCACAATATTCTTAGCCTTAATATATACTGTATATATAATATAAAATACTGGTGCCTTAATATTCAGTTTCAGTTATAAGTACATCAACATACTTAATAATAATAATAATAATAATAAAAATATATTTAATATTATATTATATTAAATATATATTAATTTAATATAATATTATATTAATATTATGCAATTGTTTTTCTACTTTCTACCCTGCGGGACCGAATGAGCAAATGTCTTCTTAAACTTATGCTTCTCCACCATCTTTTGGCCCGTTAAGCGCCACTCGTGCTTTCCCACAATGCAAGTTTCTCAAGCTGAGGCCTGTCATGCTCTGTTAGATGGAGAAAGAGAATAGTATGTGACACTTTAACCGATTTCCCTTAATTTTGTTATTTCGCCTCCGCCACTTTCCCCTCCTCAGCCGTTCTAAGCCACTTCTGCTCCTCTTTCAGTCTTTGTATGTGTCAGTATATCTCTCTTCCCCTCTCATTCACTACTGTGCTATTTCCCTGGAGAGCCCTTGCCCCTTTTTGAGAGGTCTCGCTGACTGAGGCGCTTTTGAAGTGGGTTTTCCTCAAAGTGCGCAGACTAAGGCTAACAGCTTATACTTATCAACCCAACAGGCTCATTTTCTGGCTGTCTCGGGGCTTCTGGGTCAAGGATGCATCACTGTTGCCCTCCAACAGCAATTCTGGACTCCATCCGATTACTCGCATCCAGCCCGTGACAAACATCCAAAGCCACAAACAGGGGCACGTTTGGCCACGTTACTCCAAATGTTTCCCAGCTGGCTGCTCTACAATTAGCAAGCAACTGCGGGTTTCTTATGCATTTGCATGGGGCCTTTTTTTAGACTTTTAAAGAAAACATTAGTACATAAGTTTGCATGTCAGGATTTGAGTGCTTTTTAGATATAAAGCCAAAGTTGTTTTGCTGAAGTTAGTTTTAAACTTGTTGTAAAAATATCTGTAAATCCATATTTTTAGTTTTATTTTGTTGTTGTTCAATTCAATTTAATTTATCTTTATTTCTTTCATGCATTTTACCATGTATATTGTGTCAAAGCAGCTTAACATGGATGAAGAAAAGAGAATAAAATATTATATTTTATAATATTTCTACATAATATTTCTAATTATTTGAGCTTTTGAATTTAATTGTGGCACTTTAATCTTTCCTTCAACAACTTTGGATGTTTGTAAAAGTGACTTTTATTTTACATTTTTAATACAACCCCAAATCAGGAAAAGTTGGAACCATATGGAAAACGAAAACAAAAGCGTTGGAGCAGTAAAGCATTCACCACTTTGTAATGTTGCCATTCCTTTTCACAACACTTAAGACGTTTAGGGACTAAAGACATCAAGTGATGAAGTGTTTTAGGTGTAATTTTGTCCCATTCTTCCTGCAAATAAGTCTTAAGGTGGGCAACAGTACGGGGTTTTCAAAATGCACCACACATTCTTTATTGGAGACAAGTCGGGACTGTAGGCAGGCCAGTCAAGTACCTGCATCCTCTTCCTCTGCAGCCAGGTCATTGTAATGTGTGTAGAATGTGGTTTTGCATTATCTTGTTGAAATATGCATGGGCGTCCCTGGAAAAGAAGGCCTCAGTCAAAGACCTCAAAAACACATGCAGAGATGCATTATAATACAGACTCAACGTGTGAATTATGCGATGTGATTATTGCGAACGATCACATTGCGATATTGATTCTGAAACGATATGTTGTGCCACCCTAATATATTCTGTGCAACCCTAATATATCTGTTGGTGTTTTCAAATTACAGTACAAAAACCTTAATAAACTGCCAGTACGTTTCCTGTTACTTTACCTAGATATTATCTGTAATGCAATATATCACCTACTAAAATGTCAATAAAAGTTGCTTTGTTAAGCTGCAGAGTTGAGTTTTCTACATCAAAAGTTGACAGAGCAAAGGTCAAGGTCCCGTAATGTAATTCAAAACCATAAATAAACAAAGTCCCTAAATACAGTATTTGTACAGTCAGAGTGAATGCTTCTCAGTTTTCCAACTTTAGTGCAGTTTAACACTGAAAATGAAATTGAGCCAATAAAGGAATTACGTGCAGCCATTAAAGTAGCTAATCTGTGAGTGGTTTCATGGCATTAATGTCTTTTTTTGCATCTGTTTCTCAGGTAGCCTACTTATGAAAGCATATTTTTGGTGCCAAATTAGCTTGCATGACAGGCAAGCAGCAAACACATTAGCTTCTGTCTCAGATTGTTATATATGCTGTGCCTTGTGTCGAACACAAGAAGCTTGTCATTTCCTACGTAATTAAAGTACGAAGCAGCTCGCTTGCGCAAAGTCTTGCCGTAATTGTTTTCGCACAACACCACTGGTGCAGATAATTGGCCATTAGTGCTGTCTGAACAATGCAGGTTGGTGGCTGAATGCGGTTCTGTTTTTTAATTATACGTCACTGTAAGCGTTAAGCAATTATGTTGGTTTAGAACTTTTTCCCAGCTGTATTTTTTGCATAGCAGAAAGGTGAGGGACTCAACCCACGAATGTTCAGAATCAAAATCACTTAGCCAACAAAAGAACATGACAAAAAGCTGTAATCTTGCATTTTTTGAGAGAGTCATTTCAAATTTGATGTTGATTTATTGTTGTGTGCAAATTTGGTGCTTCAAAATCCATATTTTACATTGGACATCTAATAGTGGCAGGAAAAAACTGTCATGGCTTCACTTCAGCTGCATCTGGACTAAAACGACCACTGTATGATCTTTTCCTCTTTAGAAATAACGGTCTATATCAGTGGTATTGATAGTAAATACAGTTGAAGACTTGGGGTGCTTTCACACCGGGACGTTTGTTTTGGAACCTGGCGCGTTTGCATATGTGAAACCAGCAATCACCCTCTGATCCACAGCAAATCAATCAGTCCGAGTTCACCTGAATGAAACTACTTTGGAGTGGTTCAGTTGTAGTGAGAAAGCAATATAATCCAACAAACTATATCACAGTGGCTATATCACAGAGTATTATGGATATGTAGTAGGCATATATATAGTGGGTACAGAAAGTATTCAGACAACTTTAAATTTTTCACTCTTTGTTATATTGCGGCCATTTGCTAAAATCATTTTTTCTCATTAATGTACACACAGGATCCCATATTGACAGAAAAACACAGAATTGTTGACATTTTTGCAGATTTATTAATGAAAAACCGAAGTATCACATGGTGCTAAGTATTCAGTGCTCAGTATTTAGTAGAAGCACCCTTTTGATCTAATGCAGCCATGAGTATTTCTGGGAAAGATGCAACAAGTTTTTCACAACTGGATTTGGGGATCCTTTGCCGTTCCACCTTGCAGATCCTCTCCAGTTCTATCAACGAAGGAGTGGCTTCATAACAACTCTGTGACTGTTCTTGAATGGCCCAGCCAGAGCCCTGACTTAAACTCAATTGAGCATCTCTGGAGAGACCTAAAAATGGCTGTCCACCAACGTTTACCATCCAACCCGACAGAACTGGAGAGGATCTGCAAGGAGGAATGGCAGAGGATCCCCAAATCTAGGAGTGAAAAACTTGTTGCATTTTAGCAAATGGCCGCAAAATAACACAGTGAAAAGTTTAAGGGAGTCTGAATACTTTCTGTACCCACTGTACGTCTATAAGAAGAGAGAATGATGAGAAATCATTCCTACCAGTAAAAGTACATTTTATGTCAAATACGAAAGTGAAAGCCTGCTGTCTAACTGAACTATTCATTCATTCATTTTCATTTCGGCTTAGTCCCTTTATTAATCTGGGGTCGCCACAGCGGAATGAACCGCCAACTTATCCAGCATATGTTTTACGCAGCAGATGCCCTTCCAGCTGCAACCCATGTCTGGGAAACATCCATACATACCCATTCACACTCGGACAATTTAGCTTACCCAATTCACCTGTACCGCATGTCTTTGGAGTTGTGGGGGAAACCGGAGCACCCGGAGGAAACCCACGCCAACACGGGGGGGCATGCAAACTCCACACAGAAACGCCAACACAGAAACGCCAACTGACACACTCGAACCAGCGACCTTCTTGCTGTGAGGCGAACGTGCTACCCACTGCGCCACCGTGAGGCCCCCTAACTGAACTATTAAAAATATATATAATATCATTAACTTTTTGGTTAGCTCAGCTTCTGATATATATTTTACAACTCTTGACAATTGAAATGAGACTGTATGAGAAAGTCTTACCTCTGCTTTATGTTTGGTGATGACTATGACTCTGGGTGTCACTATTCAAAATGAAAGTGCACCTTTTAGCTTATAATGTCTCATTTCTCATCGTCATAAATTAAAATAAAGATGTATGACAGCTGAGCGGAATCCTGGAAAATAAACCAAACTTTGACCAATGTGACGAGGGTTTACTCGCACATGACTTGTTTTAATAGTTTCGGTCTGTTTAGAAGCTTTGCGGTGTGAACGCGAACCGCACCGAGAACGAAAAGCAGCATTGTAACAATTTGACTCCCTGTTTCTGAAAAAAACAATCGATCTACATGTGTCAAAGCACCCTAACACGTTCATCTCTCTTTTTCCTCAGGCTCTGCCATCCGTGGCTTCACCCCGTTCAGATTCTCTGTTGAGCCTGTGGACGTTCTGGCGGTCCGCGGTCTCCCCGCTGTCCTCAACTGCTCAGCCATCAGCGACGCTCCAGTGCGAGTGGAGTGGAAGAAAGATGGGACATTCCTGAACTTGGTGGCGGATGACCGCAGACAGCAGCTAGCAGACGGCTCTCTGCTCATTAGTACGGTGGTCCACTCCAAACACAATAAGCCTGATGAGGGGGTGTACCAGTGCGTGGCCACCATCGACAATCTGGGCACCATCAGCAGCCGCACCGCACGACTCACAGTGGCAGGTAGGAAAATTCACCTGCATTTCATTTTCAATGCATAAAAACCACCTCTTAGAGCTGTGCAGTGTTGTGGCATCGTGGAAGACTCGTTGGTTTTTATGTGGCAGTGTGATGACCCCAAAGGATCGTCTGTTGTAAATGCCTAATCAAAATGATGCATTTGAAAGTGATGGCGCCGATGAGCAATGCAAAAATCATTTTTAATTTGTCACCTTTTATCAGAGTGTAAAATATGATTGTTGTGTAGGTATGCATGCATAAATAAATAGTCAAATATGTAATACCTTAGGCATATTATATTTATTAGTCATTATATTTCCGTGCTCCATATGCTTCTAAATAATAATATTTATTTATTCCTTTATTTTATTATTATTACAATTACTATTATTATTATTTATTTATTTATTTATTTGATTTTTATTACTATTATATAGAAGAATGTGAGGCATGGAAAATAATATTAATTGCAATTAATGACATCCAAAATAAAAGTTTGTTTTGACATAACTTATGTGTGTGTATTGTGTATTTATTATGTATATAAAAATGCACACATGCATGCATGCATACATTTGAGAAAATGTTTATTTATGTTTAGATATTATGTATGTAGATGATATAACTTGTGTAAATTAAAATATCTATAATCTATCATGTTTTTGTATAGTTTTGTTTCTATCACATATACATAATGTATATTTATAAATATATTTTGGATGCGATTAATCGCGATATATGAAACTATATATTAAAAATATATTTTTTAATTCATATAATGTAAGTCCTTCAAATTGATTAAACTTGATAGTAAAAATAATATTAAAGTAAGTCTGTGACCCGTGCCTTTACTGTTATACATTAGTATTAGGGCTGTACGATACTGTAAAAAAACATACATTGCGAGATTTAGATTTTCTGCCATTTTTATTGCGATATTTCAGCAGATAACCTGAATAGCTCTATTTGGAAAGAATTAATCATTTTAGATTCATTGGGAGTATTTTTGTAGTGATATGCATCTGCATGAAATATAATAACCGAAACACAAACGTGGATAAATACAGTGACGGAGTACACTGAACAGTATTCAGGTACAGAAATAAAATAATCTAATGTATAATAAAACTACAGAGTCTTCATTGTGTAGATAATCAAATACAACTAATCTTTGTTAAGGCTAAAAATGTCATGCGATTCCTTGTGGCCAAATGCTTTAAACTTTACTTTTTAAAAGATGCTTACACTGCCACAGGCCTTAAAAACACACAAAGTTGATACTCTTTCACTTTTCTTTATGGTTAAACTGAAATGTATGGTTAAACTGACTCCAGAGTTGTACCTGGTCAACTATGATCCTGACTGGACATCGCAGATCCTGCGGTGTGACTATTGCAGGTTCACACATTGTGATATCAATGCTAAAACGCTATATTGTGCAGCACTAATTAGTATACTAAACACATATTAAAAAATACATGAATGGTCATTATAACAATTTTTTTTTAATATTAATAGAAAC
Source organism: Danio choprae (assembly GCA_903798125.1). Classification (NCBI taxonomy): domain Eukaryota; kingdom Metazoa; phylum Chordata; class Actinopteri; order Cypriniformes; family Danionidae; genus Danio; species Danio choprae. Next base: position 202,190 of record CAIGQW010054212.1, read on the forward strand.
GGGATTTCAAAGGGATTGTTTTTAAAACTCCTTTGAGCCTATAGGATTAATCAGGGTCCTACTGTAAACCCTACTGGGGACTCAATGTGCGCATGTTTATTCATTTAGCATCATATTTGTTCTCAAACAGCACAAATGGCAGGATTGATGTCCTTTTTAAATCATACTGAATGGATTTGTGTCAGCGCATTGGGAGTGAATGATTCTGTCTGGGGTCTGGGATCAGTTTTCTGTGCTCTTGGTTTTTCTCTCCAGAACGCAGGTCAGCATGCTGTAGTCAACCTTCACACTATGCTATGAATCTAACAGCAGGATTAGTGTGTGTTTGAACAGCAGGCTTAGATATCAGCTTGGCCTTCACAGTTTGCTCTGACTGGAGCCTCCGTTTCCTTTAAACACATCCAGCAGAGTTCCCCGCTATCCACTAGTTTTACATCTCCAGTAAACGCAGTTCTGCTGAGGAAATCCAACTGGAAGAAGCAGAATTAATGTAATGTGGTTGTGTGGCATCCCAGAAGATGATTTTACAGCTCAGAAGTTGCTCTTTTGAGAACCATTTAAGCTTCAACTTTGCCTTGGATGTTTCGTATGAAGTAGGGATGCACGATATTGGAAAAAATTACATTGCAATAGTTTGTTCTTATATATTGTTGTTCTTGTATATATTGCAATATGAAATTAATTTCACCAGATGGCTTGAATAATGTGTCGAATTCATGATTCAGAATGGTTGCAGTGATTTTGTACGATGGGCTGCACGATATTAGAAAAATCCAACATTGCAATTTTGAATTATTATTATTTATTTATTTATTTTATTTACATATGTGTATATATACACTACCTGACACAAGTAAGAGCAGCAGATAATAACTTGACTTCTAGTTGATCATTTGGAAAAGTGGCAGAAGGT
>CAIGQW010054212.1:254304-282383 GCA_903798125.1 Danio choprae
AGAGAGAGAGAGAGAGAGAGAGAGAGAGAGAGAGAGAGAGAGAGAGAAAGAGAAAGAGAGAGAGAGAAATGGAGTTTACTTTCATTTTCTCCACAGCAGAGAAATAGGGGCTTCTGCTGTACCTTCGATGTCATTGAATGACTGTCCAGCAAACACACGCAGTGAATTGTGCAGAGTTTCTGTGTTTAAATTAACGCCTCCTGTGCCATAGTATTCTACTGCGACATAGCGCATATGAGATAAATCAGTATGTAATAACCGGTTAGGATCTATTACTGAACCGATACCGAATTGTCTGCATCGCGGTACACCGAAGAAACATTTAATTTTGACACCCCTACTGACAACCCAGCATTTTTTTGAGTGTATGAATGAACTAAATTTAACTATAAACTATATTTACTATAAACTATATTTAACTATATACTATATTAGCTATATTTTTCTGGGAAGTCTTGATAGCAGTCACACGCAAACATTGGCAAATCGAAAAATTGCAAAATGACACCTTTACAGTCTTCACTATATAAATGAAGTGTACAAGCTACAAATGTTATTGCTTTAAATGTTTTTGATACAGTGCTCAGCATATATGAGGACACCCCCCACAGATCTCGCATTTAAATGAATATTCTCTACAGGAAGCTTTACAATATATTTGTGCATATACATTAGTTTAGTCAGTACTGAAGCCAAATCTGGAGCTCATCTAACAAAATAACTTACAATAATGGCTCAGAAATGAGTTGCTCAAATGTATATGTTAGAGAAAAATATTAAATACAATTTACAAAAACAGCAAAAATCAAGAGAAACAAAAAATAAAGACAATTTAGTTGAACTGTTGTAGTTTGTCATTTATTTTGCAATATTTCACATGAATTTAAATGTATTTTCTGTCCATTTCTAAAGATTTTCTGTGACTAAAATATTATTTTAATAAATATATCTGTTTAATAAATCTGTTTTGTTCAAATGCAGCAATATATATGACCCATATTTACTGAGAAATGGAGAAGAATATTCATCTTCAAAATGGGGTGTCCTCATATATGCTGAGCACTGTACATTTAACAAAAAAAACCCCACAATGCATGCAAATGATAAACTTTAATAACTCCACAATGGTTCAACTCTTTGCAGTTAATCTACAAATGAAATGTGCAGACCTGCTTACATTTTAACTAGTAAGTACATTTAACATTTACGTTTTAACCTAGTAAGATGGAGCCATTTCCGGTTTGGTTTTCTGGAAACAACAAAATTGCTTTAATATGTTGTGTGTTTTATTAGACGGCACAGAACAGCATTATAACTGAAGCCCTAAATGTATTTAGTCTGATAAAACAGCACGGTGTCTTCTCCACGTGATCATGAGAGGAAGAACCAGAAGCGGTGGACTGTGGAATAATAAAAGCTTTGCTGCTTTCCTGCAGCATCGAGGAATCAGCAATTTACTCCACTTCATACTACCAATTGCTGTTAGAATACTAGCTCATCCATCAACATGATTTCTGCAGGAGTCCCTTAAGGAGGATGGTGGAGACCACAACTCCCATGATTCCACACTCAGTCAAACTACACCTTTGTTTGTTGTGAAATGATACCCTCTAGTGGAGAAAGTTAGATACTGTGCGTTTAACCATGTGTATTGATTTACGATGAGGATTTCCGCATTAGGGTTAATGAGCATGAACGCATGCAGAAAGTGACGTGTGGAGTTACCTATATCCAGGATGATGAGCTGAGCGCTGGCCTGGACGTTTCCGGCGTCGTTCTCCGCTAAACACTGATAAAAACCTTCGTCTGATTTGACTAAACCCAAAACCTGCAGGTTGTGCTCATTCTGTGATGGACACAAACAAATAAACAGACAATAGTAAAAAAAAAGACACTAACATGTATTTGTGAACAACAGACAACGTGTGTAAAGTTAAATAAGACATCTTTATCACTGCAGCTGTTATGATTGTAGCTGTTATGATTGGTGATAGCACTTTCTGAGTTACACAAACAGATGATACAAACCTATGTATAGAAAACGGGGAAAAAAACCTGGATTCACTCAGATAAAGAATCGGTAGAAGGAGAGAAAATTGTAATTTAAAAAAATAAATAAATTATATATATATATTATATATACACATCATATACAGTTAAAAATGCAATTACACAGTTAGGAATGTAAGTAACGGGACTGCGCAATGTAAAAAATAAACCCAGGAATTTATACTATTATTAATATAACATTATTAAAAGTTAATTAAAATTGGCAAAAAATGTAAAATTTAAATCAGATTAAAAATAAATAAATATGTGATTTAAAACTGCCTTTAAATGTGCTGCTAAAAGGATTGACAAAATGACAAAACAATTAAAAGTGTCATAAAAAATGGCAAAAATAAAAACTGCTGGTGATACTCATTTAAATAAATTGTATTTTATATCTTGACATTTTTAGTTCGTGCACTTTCTTCCTTTGACGCATTTGTTAGAAAAGCTTTTCACTATTTTGACCAAACGTTTCAAGCCCTATTAATGGAAAGTGTTCAAATATTTCCCAGATGATGATTAACAGATTCAGGAATTTCTCACAGTATTTCCTATAATATTTTTTCTTCTGAAGAAAGTCTTATTTGCTTTATTTCGGCTAGAATAAAAGCAGTTTTTAATTTTTTTAAAAGCATTTTAAGGACATTTGTTTTGGATTGTCTACAGAACAAACCATCGTTATACAATGACTCGAACTCGCCTAATTACCCTAGTTAAGCCTTTAAATGTCACTTTAAGCTGAAAAATATCTAGTCAAATATGATGTACTGTCATCAAGATAAAAGAAATCAGTTATTAAACATGAGCTATTAAAACTATTATCTTTAGAAATGTGTGTAAATATGAATTGAGATGAAGAGGAACTGCATAAACCCATGTGCTTATACTAGTTTTAAAACAGTAGAAGATCCTGCATAGCTGTGTATATGAAGCAGAGACGTACCACTATCCTGAAATAATCACTAGGAATGACCGTGTCTCCATCCTTCATCCACTTGACAGTCGGCGGAGGAGAGCCGGTGACGTCACACTCAAAGATGATGTCCATGGACTCCTGCGCGTACGTGTTTGAAGGCCTCGTCAAGAAGCGAGGAGGAACTACAAGACAAAAACCAACAAGAAGAAACTTGAGAAGAGGTCAGAGGGTTTACAAGAGGAAGAAAAAACAACAACAACATGTGCTGGGACAGGTACAGGCAGGTAAAGTGTTTCTCCTCTCAGCTGTTCCCATGGCAACCGCATCCATCATGGACCGAGCCGATGTTTATTACTTGTGCAATCTGGGAAGAGCAGATGAAGAACGAGAATACAGGGATGCTAAATATAACTGCGCTTTTGCTAGTTTTATCATCGACGCCTGATAAAAGTGTATCGAGTAGGGACAGGTGATATCTTATCGCTTGCAAAAATTCTGCACACAACAAAAAATTGGACTTATAACCTACAATCAGTCTGTGCAACGACTTATTACAGTAGCACATGTGCAATGCAGATTTCCACTTATGAGTCTGTTTATAAATTGATTTACTGTTTGTTCAGTTATTGGCACATCAGAAGCTTATGGCTATTTCATGTCAAGGTGAATATAGATAAAATGTATTACATAATAACTTTAAGAAATAACTTCATATTTTAATAAAAAATGATACCAAATGAATAAATAAATGTATATTAAAACATTATATATGATTTTTCAGTAAAATTTTTGATATACTTACATATACACAACTATTTTACTGACGTATTTTACTTAAAATTTACTTTATAACATCAGTCGATATAATTTTATATAATCATGAAAAGCTTGAAGAGGGAAGCAAAAAAAACATAAAAATACAAAAAATATATATATAAAAATAAAGTAAATAAAAATACTAAATACATAAAATAAATAAATATAAAAAATGTATAAATAAAATAAAAATAAATAATTAAATATAAAAATATAAATATATAAAAAAATAAATAAAAAAATAATAATAAATATAAAAATATATATATATATATATAAATATTATATAAATGAAATGAATCATTTTTCCTAAAGATTTTTTGTCTCTCTGTGGATACTTAATTATGAACTATCACTAATATCGTTATCGCAATAAATACCACAAAATACCGTGATATATATATTTAAGCCCATCCCTATATAACATCATTCAACAAAATATGCTACCAAATAAATGAATAAATAAATGTACATTAAAAACATTAGATATTATTTTTTTATACTTCCTGGGGATATTCAACCGATCTACTGACATACTTTTACTTTAATTTACTTCATAACATCAGTCGATATTATTTTATATGATCATGTAAAGCTTGAAGAGAGTTGAAGACCTTTGATTAAAAACAAATTACCCAAAAAAACAAACAAACAAATAAAAACAAATAAATAAATAAAAAATACAAATAAATACATTAATTTAATTAATACAAAATATTTATTTAATTAAATTTAAATAAATAAAACAAATACAAATATTAAAATAAATACATATAAAATAAAGCTAATTTAAAATAAAATAAATAAATATAAAAAGGAAATGAATAATTTTTCCCAAAGACACAGAACTTTTTGTCTCTCCATGGATACTTATAAATGATATTATCACTAATATCACATTAAATATAAGAAAATATTCACTATTAAATAAACAATATACACAATTTGCCAGAAAATATTGTGATATATTGTGTAAGTCCATATCGCCCATCCCGATGGATGACTGATCCTGCATTTTCCCCCACCCAGCTTCACTAAGAGACAAAGCAAATCTGTCAGCTGGAGGAGGAAAAACACAGAGAGATTCATTTCCCTGAACTGCGTTACGTTAACAACTCTCTGATTCTGGTGTGAATTCAATTCTCTAAAGCGCAGCAATCACACTGCTCTTTCTAGCAGGAATCAGCCTTGGTAAATGATGCCGTCTTCATTGTTTGGATGAACTGGAGTCTGATCTCGCCCTCACACCCCTGCAGGATCGGCCTGTTTACTGCAAAGTGCATACTGCATACTTAATACCACTAAAGTAGTAGTTACCAAAAACTGCTTGCCACCAAATGCATAGATGGAATTTACAATGACAATTTATACAACATAGCAAAAAAACGATTCTAAACTAACTCTGTTCTCTGATGATCTGAAGTGCTGCTCTTATCTTCACTTGTAAGACTCTGGTTAAAAGCACCTGCTGAATGAATGGATGTAAATGGGCCGGAGTCAACGATACTGCAGTTTCCCACAGCTAAGGTTATCTAAAAATTAGCTTAGAATGCTCATCAGCCAATCCGAATCAAGGATTCAGCAGACAAGTAAAATGTGATGTGGTTGAAGGTCCCGTGAAAGAGAAAAGAAGTAGATGTGTGCTACAAAACAGTGACAAACGTCATGTTTAGATGATATGAAACTGATATAAACATGTAAAGCTTACAGTTTGTCACTTCCGCCTCAATTGAACAACAATTTTTTTGTCACTTCATACTTCAGTTTCTCATCAAATCTTCTGACTTATGACTTTGAGCAGTGAAATTAAACCACACTGAACTCATTTGAACTCTGAAAACTGGACTGACACAGTTTACATTTACTAGAACTTCTATGTTCAGCTGCTTTGACACAATCTACATTGTAAAAGCGCTATAGAAATAAAGATGAATTGAACTGAATCTAGTGTGAACATGCCATTATGCGCATTAAATGGCCAAAATGATAAATTTGCGCAGTGTCATTTGCGCAAACGTCGCTGCAAGAATGACTGTCGCATCTTTGCATAGACTTAACATGTAAAACGCTCGCACATGACAATTCATCTGCGTCTGGTGTGAAACGCACTCAAAACCTGCCGGCACTACATTAGCAATAAATAACCACACGCCTTAGAATACTCCTCAGCCAATCAGAATCAAGCATTCAACAGCCCCTGGGTGTAACACGTATGATGCTGCGACACGTGGAGTGAGAGTAATACGATTACAGACAGTCAACACACATCACACTCCAGCACATGCTTTGGTTATATGAGTAACTTTTAAAGGCAGCATTAACAGCATTTTTTACACGGCTCTTTAAAAATCCTGCTAATCTGAGAGGGAATCCGGGTGAAATCTCAGCATGTGAATAGCGGCTTCTAAAATAACCGCGCCACAAGAGTTATGAGTCACTTTACATGCTGATATTAAGAGATTAAAACACCAGTGTTTAATAACCCAACGCTACCTTTCACAGCAGAGATACTGGAAGAGTCGGTCACTCCATAACTCTTATCTCTCAGAAGAGCTCTTAAAAACAGCAGTGCGTTATTTATTCCTCCAAAGTCACAGCCAAGAGCTTGCGAAAGACACACGGATAATGACTCAAACGCAAGAAATGTCTCTTAGTAGAGGATACAAAAACATGCATTGGCATTGAAAGTACAGCATGAATTAATCACTTCAATGAAAATAGCACAGGCAAGCATGAAAGAGAGCTAAAAATATCAACCGAGAGAGTTTGTCTCGATACAAGTTAAGATCTGCGCAGGAACTGGTGATTATCACAATAATATTGAAAATGTATGAACGGAAATAGATTAACCTAGAAAAGTTAAAAAAAAAACGGCCACAAACTATTTAAAAACATCCCAAAAATCCAGTATAAGTGATTATAAATGTATGGTTTACCCAAAATGTAATATATGATGCTCATTTTTAGTTGAAACTGTGATCTTTGGTGACAAAATGCAAGTCTATGGCCATACAGACCATGTGAAAGCCCCCCAAAAATATGCCAATAAAAAAATACATACAGGAAAAACTACACTAACTGAATATTCATTTGGTATCAGAAGTGGCTTATATGAAAGGCAAAGGCCTCTAGATCACGCTTATTTTACCAAAATAAAATATGATCATGCCTGCATGAAAGCGTTCTTGCAGGACTCTCAGAGTTCATCAAGATTCTTTGGATTCATCTTCAATGCCTCCTCCTTTATCTTACCTCAGATATTCTCAATAATGTTCATGTCTGGTGACTGGGCTGGCCAATCCTGGAGCACCTTGACCTTCTTTGCTTTCAGGAAGTTTGATGTGGAGACTGAAGTATGAGAAGGAGCGCTGCTATCCTGCTGAAAAATTCACCCTCTCCTGTTGTTTGTAATGTAATGGGCAGCACAAATGTCTTGATACCTCAGGCTGTTGATGTTGCCATCCACTCTGCAGACCTCTCGCACGCCCCCATACTGAATGTAACCCCAAACCATGATTTTTCCTTCACCAAACTTGATTGATTTCTGTGAGAATCTTGGCTCCATGCGGGTTCCAGTAGGTCTTCTGCAGTATTTGTGATGATTGGGATGCAGTTCAACAGAAGATCAGACGATTAATGGGGAAAAAAATCCACCTTCTGCCACTTTTCCAAATGATCAACTAGAAGTCAAGTTATTATTTGTTGCTCTTACAACTGGCATCCATGACAAGACTTTTGTCAGGTAGTGTAAGTCTTGTAATCCTTATAAAGTCTTCTAAAGCAAAACGATCAGTCTGTGTAAGAAACTGAACATTATTTACACCATTACTACCTTTAATCCACTTTATAAATCACCAAGGACCACGATTTCTGCTTTAAAATCTTCTTTAAAAAGTCACCTAGATTTTAGATGGCCTGAGGGAGAGTAAATTAACATGAAATGTTCATTTCGGGTCAGCTACAGTTGAAGACAAAATTATTCGCTCTCCTGTGACATTTTTAATTCATTTTCAATTATTTCTCAAGTGACATTTAACAGAGCAAGGAACACTCTTGACATTGTAATACATATTATATTTGTCTCCTGGAGATCAGGGTATCTGCAGGCTTCTAAGAGTTATATTTAAGACATTTTAAGATCCACACAATGAAATTTAAGTCCAATTTTATAGTACAGAATTTGCAAAAAAAAAAAAGCACATAGCACAACTCGCGCTCTCCCGGGTTCATTCCTCCGAGGTGACCGGGCAAGACCGGTCTTCATAACAAGTCCATTCTCTGCACTCTTGGAATTGAGAAACAGCCAATATCTTGCAAAATAACTAGTAAAATATTTTGTACTGTCATCACGGCAAAGACAAAAATAAATGAGTTAGTAGAAATTTGTTAGTAAAATTATTATGTGTTTAAAAATGTTCTCTCTGTTAAACAGCACATGGTTTACAAATATCAGAAAAATGATTGAATTATCACCATCTTCAAGTGTATGTCTTCAATGCACAGCCAGAGACTGCTACAGTAGGTCGTTTATGTGCTTCCACAGACGTTCAGGAAGCATAAAAATGTTCAAACACACACACACACACACCTGCATGAGTGTTTATCAAAACATGCAACTTTACACACCTAAACGCCCTCCTCCCAATGTGTGTTTGTGTTACTGTCTGACATAAAGGGGTTTATTTTTACCCATCAGAACCCAAATCAGATTTCCTGACTTCCCATGAGAGATTCGACTTCCTGAGCTTGGCAACATAAGTGCGTCAGTACCTGTAAAAGAGGTGAAACAAGCTAATGGAAAAAAAAAACATGAATGTGTGTGTGTGTGTGTGATGGCCCGAGAGCGTCTATTTCAGCTCAGATCAGCAGGAGGGAGTGAAAATAACAGCTCGTATCTGAGGTGAAGAGATCATGAACACACACACACACCCCACCGCTGCCTGCTTTATCTTACTCATGTTATACTGCATTTAAAGCACTGCTAGCATCTGTGTCGTGCACAAATAATAACCCTAATTACAAAATCCAATTATGATATGGCTCAAGTTCAAGAGTCAGATCAAAGGTAGTTTCAGCTTCAGACGGTCTGACCAGATCTAATGCAGACCGCGCATACAAAATACAGACAAGCTTTATTCTCAATGGCTGAGTTTCCATCCAAAGATGTGAATTAGATTTAAGTGCAAAATTAAAATATCACATAAAACATTTGCGAATAAAAGAAGCCTTTTCATCCAATGAGTCAAAGAGAAGAAAATGGACACTTCCTGATAAACTGGAGGCAAATATCAGACTGAGAAATGGAGTTTAGTGCATTAGGAGAAGCCACTGTGGTCTTCTTTCTTCACTTATACATGAGTTAAGTCTCCAAAGATGAAGACGAAACGCAGTGAATGTGATGCTTTTGGAAACGTGAGACGCTCTTTGGGAGCGCAGACAGATGCTCAAGACAGTTCTGGAGGGAATAATAATATAATAATATTAATACTGAAGCACTGTGATGACGGACTGACGGCTGAGGGGTTTTAGAAATGAGCAAAACAACATTTCAGATGTTTTACAGTGTGCTCCATCTCAGTCCCGCATTGCTCTGTCAGGCTCCGAATGCTTGGCGATCCTGTAAAAAAAACTGATGCTAAAATTTCCATACAGTGTGTACAGTGGTTTCTCCATTAACGCGTCCCTGAAACACGCATTCTATCATCACATCATCTGTTCAAACTAAATCACAGCACTTTACTGATGCGCATGCTGGCATTTATTCAGTAAATACATTTCCATCATAGTTTATGCTCCTTTTTCTTATTGGATAAAAAAAGTTTATCCTATTCAGTTGTGCACATGTTTATTTTATGCACATTTTCAAAATGTATGCGCATATTGTAGTGCGATAATCAAAATGCGCATAAAAATAGGTGGATGGAAACGTCGCTAATGTATAAACTATATGCAACTTTCATGAGTTTCATCAGTTTGCCAGGAAACAAGCAATTAACCCCACTGCACCTTTAGTTATAACTTGAGTTAGTTTACAGACAATTACATTAAAATTCATTAGAGACTTCAATACAGTGTGAATTTCAATAAAAAGTGTGCAAAATGGGTACTATGCATACATGTGTTTCACGTTTGAAGTAGATTAAAAGAGTGGCCAGTAATGTCTACTCATTATGCAATTATTAGTGATGTAATGGAGGTAATAAATAACCCGAATAACAAACACTGCATGGAAACAGAAGTGAAGAGGTCTGCTTATGTCATCATCCTCATCACTAGCGATTAAAGGTGCAGTAGGTGATCTGCCAAAGTGCTAACCGGTTAGCATAATATCTTTGAAACACAGTCCCACCCCTGCCGCTTAAAGCCACGCCCCTGAAACACAAACACGCGCACCTTAAAGATGACAGCAGACAACCCACTAGTTCATGCCATTCGCCAGTTAGAGATGTAGTTAGTCGTGGGCCGGCGGCCTGCAGGAATTACATTCATTACTAAGCCAAACTTGCATGCTATGAATATTCAGAGTAGCGGTAAACAATATAGGGAGCTCGTCACAGGCTGTCATTGCTCAAAAATGAACCAATGTGATGTCAATACAAAACCAACTTCACCTCAGTAAAGCAGGCTAGGTGGAGTAGTGTTATTCACTTATGTTTGGTTGATAAACTAAGTAAAAATCTACATTATTGATGCTGTAAAAGGTCCCTTATGATTTCAGTGGCTGAACACTTCTGTGCATATAACCTATTCGTAACAACAATGTCTATATAAGCTTTGCGTGATTAAAATAGTTAACACATAACATTACCAGTCTAAAAGTAATACTTCAGCCATGGTGTCGTCCTTCCTCCAGCGTGCAAAAGTAATAATGATTCAGGATATTTAAAAGTTTTGATTCAGTAATTGATTTTACCGCTGTGATCTCATGTCTCGCGTGCACGCGCTAATGGCGGATCTGCGTGAACAGATGCGCAGATGTGCAAATCTACATTTGTTGACAGATCTGTGAAGATGGTCTACTTATCAGAATTATAGGAAATGTTGGCCCGACAATTTTTAATTGGATTAATTTATTTGGAACATTAAGTTTTATGCCTTAATCAGATCATAAAAATACACATAAATACATTTAGATCACTTACTTTAATCAGTACTACTGGAATGTGAAGAGACTTTCAACCAGCACAACAAAACATGTTTCTGAAGACAATCACCTACTGCACCTTTAAGTCCTTCCTCTGATTATTGGAAAGAATTGCGTTGTAAACATGTACTCATGTAAACATTCCTTGCACCTTAAATGCAATGCTTTCATCCAAAGTACGATTAGAAGTATATGGACGCAAGGTAAAGCATGTCAAATGCACAGATGTGAAAGCAGTTATCCACACTTCAACGTCTGGAAACAGAAAAAAGACATTCTGACTAGAAAGGCTCATTCATAAACCATGAGAAAACCATTATATGCAAATCAGCACACTCGATTCAATGCTGTAATTATGTCAGAACAGAGGATTGTTTTTTTACATATTTTTTTGTGAGGCCCACTTTGCAATCATTTCTTTTGTGTTTTGTGAAGCACTTTTTGCATGAATCATAATTGGGCTGCTAGTTAATTATTGTGGCATTATTTACTTGCCTATGTCACGCTTCAGAAAACGTGGTTGGTCACGATTTATCAAATAAATATCATATTATATCTATGAGTTGGAGCTGACGCATTAGCTTAGTTGAAATCTTATGTAGAGTAAAAAAAAAAAAAAGATCATTGACTCCCACACAAAAAATAAAAGTGATGATCAGCCAAGAGATGCACATAAATAAATAAAAACAAAACAACGCTTTGAAGTTCCTCCTCCACAGAGGAAAACGTTGTCTAGACGCGTGTGTGCACTAAACAGTGTTGCTATTAATTACATATGGGCCTGTTTAGTGTGTTTGTGCTGAACTGAAGCCGGGTTGCATATAAAAACATGAAGCAAATCTTGTCAAATTCGCTGTTCGAGTTGTTAGAGCAGCTGACTGTGGTATTGGTTACCTAGCAACCAACAGTAAACAAAGCAAGCAGAATGGAGACAGCTGATTGGTCACGTTAGTGTAATTCGCTATGTCAAAGTTTATTCAGCAACACTTTTATCGGCCCAAAAAAACATCTCAAGTGTGCGCAAAATTTATATGCGGAAATTTGCTACTTCCATTACTCGTTTTCTCAAGCGATACTTTAAAGTCTGAATGAATTTGAAGATCCTTTGACTTTAATTCCAGTATGTTTATGTACTTCTAACTTAATTTTAATATTGAGCAGGGGGGCGGGGCTTTCTTTTTGCGCATCATTCCTTCATAGCAAACTAACGGGAAGAGGGGCGTGGCTAACAATATAGTGACTGAAGCATCAAAGTGACATCATCAGAGAAGGAGCCAATCCGAACACAAAATTAATTGTTTACCAACACAATAATAATGTGCACTAGCAAAATGAACACTTGTAAACTTTGATTTCACACAAACTTAAAAACACAGCATGATGGAAACCCAGCTAAACGACAATGAGGTAAACGCACAGCTAGTGGTTTTCAGCCAACGATTAAATTCCGGTGAAAGGTTAATGTACTACTTTCAATTTCGTAAGATTCCTTTTACAGCATCGATGTTGTGATAATTAAAATATAGTGAGTAAAACCGACTTAAGCATTCATTTAATTGTTCAAGTGTAAAATGAGATGAAAGTCTGTGTAAAAGCTAGCGGCAGGCTAGCGCAGAAACTCCATTGAGAATACTGGAGTAAAATAAATTTCTATATTTTAAAGACATGCTATGGAAATATTTTATTTAATGCAGCGCTTCTTGTACAGTCTGAGACCCACTTTATATTGCATCTCAATCAGGCAGTGAAGATCACCGATTTTTAAAGAAATCAGATCTTAAACGTGGTGGTTTTGTAATGGTACGACAGTTGACTGAAAATGAAAAGTCCATGTGCATATACCACAATGAGATGATGATTCTCAGCGGTTTGAGACTTCATCAGAGATATGAGTATATATTTTTTATGAAACGTACCATGCACAGTGAGCTCGGCCTGGATCTCGCTGGTCATATTGCCGCTGTCAGCCTGGCAGACGTATATCCCAGCATCCTCTTCGGTCAGGTTGACGATCTGCAGGCTTCCTCCGCCAATCACAGAGAACCGCTCACGACTGGAAAAAACAGACACAAGGAGATGTTGAGACAACTCTTCCTCTCAGGAAATTTTTGCATCAGTTTTTTACAGGATCGCCAAGCATTCGGAGCCTGACAGAGCAATGCGGGACTGAGATGGAATTAAAAACAGGATACAGTATGGATTTCATTTCCTTTGGCTTTTTCCTTTATGGCTTGATTGCACTGAAAGCAGCTTCCCTGGAGTGTTCACTTAAAAAACAAACTAGAGTTTCCCGTTCCTCCCAGTGATTCAGGCAGAACGAGACTGAGGAGGTTCATCTGAGATACAGAAAGAAATAATCGATAGGAGAGAGAAAAGAGGACTGAAGGAGAGTCCACAGGGTCTGAACATCACTTAATCTTAAAAGCACTGCTATAGAGGAATGAAACAATTTCTAATTAGTAAGTTTGACTACGGTCAGGGAGTAAAACCAGCCAGGAATGATGTCTTCCCACTTCGTCAGAACAAAATCCGCCTGCTCACTCGTCAAGAAGTTTCTTTCAGACAAACCCAGGTGTCAAACTTGAGCTCAAAGTGACAATGGGTTTCATGTAGGAGTAGATTTTGGTGTAAACTAATGGTAAATTCTTATGGAAAGTGTGCAAAAATGAATGCAAAAAATGAAAATAACGAAATTAAACACTATTTTGTGTAAAAAGTGCTATACAAATGAATCAATGCACTTGGAATTATTTCATGAACACAATGCATAGGAATTTAGTCTGACTGATAAAATAAAGATAATCAATTCTGTTATGCATTATTAGCATATCTGAATGTGAGAGTAACAATGCAAAAACATTCGGTTAATGTCATTTACATATCAAAACTTAGCATTATTTTTGTTCTATATTATAAAAACCTCTCATTTCAAGACTACTTAGGACTAGCTAACTAAAAGTACAGAAACTACTGAATAATTATAAAATTGAGCTGTTTTTAAAATCATGCACCTCTTAGGCTCTTAAACCAGGACGATTTTCGCTCTCACTTATCATCAGCATTTTTCAAGATGTTTTCCGGCATTCAAACCAAAGCAATTTGAGCCGAGTGAGCGTGCAAAAATCCCTACATGACATTAGATGGTGCTTAATGAAAAGCTGAAATACTCCAATACCCAAGGTGGCGCTGTGCAACTTTATGGTGGCCCAGTTTTTAAGGACGCGTCAAAGCAAAAAAAACTTCAGACATAAACAAAAAATTATGCTTACATCTCTGTCATCTTGTGCATTAGTGAACACACTAGGACAGTGTTTCTCAACCATGTTCCAAGGGTGCATCTCGTTATTAGTTTTACTTGATCTCAGTGCTGCATTTGACACTATCGACCACAATATCCTCATAGATCGCTTCAATTCTACAGGGACAGGCTCTTCAATGGTTTAAGTCATACTCAACTGACCGTTACCAGTTTGTCAATATAAATGGACAGCTTTCACAAACCAGGTCAGTAAAGTATGGGGTGCCTCAAGGATCAGTTCTAGGCCCTTTGCTGTTTACAATATACATGCTACCCCTGGGAGACATTATTAGAAGACACGGGATCAGCTTTCACTGCTATGCAGATGATACCCAATTATATATTATAAAGATGTTAAAGACTGGATGACCAACAATTTTCTTCTCTTAAACTCAGACAAAACAGAATTATTACTTATTAGGCCTAAATCCTGTATTCAGCAGATCTCACAACTCGACCTGCAATTAGAGGGATACAAAGTTAGCATTAGCTCTACTATAAAAGACATTGGGCGTTATATTAGACAGCAATTTAACTTTTGAAAATCATATCTCCTATGTCACAAAAACCGCCTTCTTTCATCTGAGAAATATCGCTAAATTAAGAAGCAAGAAAAGCTAGTTCACGCATTTATGACTTCTAGGCTGGATTACTGTAATGCTCTGTTCGCTGGTTGCCCAGCATCCTCTATTAATAAACTTCAGCTAGTACAAAATGTAGCTGCTGGAGTTCTTACCAGGTCTAGAAAATATGATCAACCCAATTTTATCCTCCTTACACTGGCTGCCTGTTAAGTTCCGTATTGATTACAAAATATTGCTTCTTACCTATAAAGCTTTAAATAATCTAGCTCCATTTTATCTAACCAATCTTCTGTCTCGCTACAATCCAACCCGCTCTTTAAGATCTCAAAACACAGGGCTTCTGGTAGTATCTAGAATAGCAAAGTCAAGTAAAGGAGGTCGAGCCTTCTCATTTATGGCTCCTAAACTCTGGAATAGCCTTCCTGATAATGTCTAAAGTCGTTTAACCCCTACTACACACTCACATTTGTTTAATCATGAGGCGTTAAAAGTCATTGATAGTCCTCCCCATGTGCACAGTGTGCCTTTAGCATGACAAATGACATAAAAAATATAATACTCGAAGAATCAAACAATGTGGTAATTCACATATTCCACCACACAACAACATATGGATCCATAAACAATTACAAACATTTTCACAACCATAACATAACGTTATTCCAACGTTCCAGAGCCTGATTTATCTTTTGTGAGTTTAGTAGGCAAAGCAAAGCACCTGATGATGCTATATTTAGTTAGTCTGTGAAGAGACGGCAGGCGCCGCTCTGAAAAGCGAGGTCTCTGTACGGTAAACGCAGGGGATGACAAAAGTCTGAGACCGTGAACGCTACCAGGAGCCCTGAGAGACCTGATAATTAAACAAGAAATTAAAAAAGAAAGAGGAGTCTATAAAGTACAAAGAGCCTCATTAACTGTCTTTTAGTTGGACATTAAAAGAGCAGACGAAAGGAAGGTAACGGAGCATGATGGGTAAAAACTTTAGATTAGCAAACACACTTTCCCTCAATAAACTTCTAATTACTGCTGACTGATAGCAAGTATGCTGGCTGCTGCAGTGGTTGCGCTTATGCATGAGGCAGGATTAAAGCATTTAGAAGTACTAAGCAATATACACAAAAAATGTGTGAGTGTATGTGTGTGAATGAGTGTGTATCGGTGTTTCCCAGTACTGGGTTGCAGCTGAAAGGGCATCCGCTGCGTAAAACATATGCTGGATAAGTTGGCGGTTCATTCCACTGTGGCGACCTCTGATGAATAAAGGGACTAAGCCAAAGGAAAATGAATGAAGGAATGTTTTATGAGCAAGTAAACAACTTCAGAGTTTAAAAATGTAACGTTCTTCCATAGTGTTTTTGTCTTGTTTTCTATTGTTTACAGAATTTAAAAATCTATATATATTTACTTTAGCAGCAACATATCATGACACTGAAGTCTTGTTTGATGAAATGTATTCAAAGGAACTGCAGGTTTAGGGGTAAAAATCAAATATCAACTTAATAATGAACAAAAGAATAAACCGATGTATTTTGAGGCCTGAAACTGCTGAGTTTTTACGACTGGCAGAAATCCTGTTTCTGGATCTGCATGCAAATCTGGCTATGAACAAGGTCACGGTGAATCCTTTTGCTGCTTTACATAAAACCGCAGCACAAAAACAATCATCTATTCTGCATGATAAACAACAGCATGTGTGTCCAAGAAACAACAAACAATGATTTTCATGGGTAAACTATCCCTCTGCATCATAAAATAACCCCCCTTATGAATCCTTCATTTGGTACCAAGTGCCACAAACCAAAAAATACACACATAATATCTTTATGACATCTGTGACTTAAAATCTTTACAAATTAAATCTACAAATTCAGATCTTTTACATAGAAAAATGTGTTTTTAATCAAAATGTAAAAGAACACTTAAATTTTTTTGGAAATAGGGCAATTTTACAGCTCTTCCAGAGGTAAACATTTTAGTTTTACCATTGTTGTATCCATTCAGCCAAATTTCAGGTCTGGCAGGAGCACTTTTAGCTTAGCTTAGCATAAATAATTGATTTGGATTAGACCATTAGCATCTCGCTCAAAAATGACCAAAGATTTCGGATAATTGTCTTAATTAAAGCTAGACTCTTGATGCACTTCATGTCAGCCTATTTTCAGGCACTGTGTAATATCATTGTGCTTCCGCGACAATGGTACAGCAGCAAAAATTCCTCGATTGTTACAAAGACTGTGCTTAAATTGTTTCTAACTGCGTACTTTAGTTACCATTGAAACACCCGTAAAAGGAGATGGCATCCTTTGTGCATGCGCAGCAGCTGGAGCAAACTGAAAATGACATGTTTTAAGCATAAATTAGGCCTCAAGTAAGAACAGTAATGGGGCACGTCAGATCAGATTTTGTTGTCGAGTTGAAATTAATTGTAATTTAATTGAGTTCAGTAAGCAGTTAGAGATTTCAGGATTCCCCATTCATTTAGATTGGACTTTGGGTCTTGGATGTATTGCCTGAAGTTGTTGAAAATATGGCCAATGAGTGAACTGACTTTCCATGAAAGGGACTTGGATTATTACACCTTATTGAGACTATAGTTCCTAGCCACATCAGTCTAGAAAAGAACAACTTTTTAATTAATTTGATATATTATTTATTATTTTCTGTCAGTATTATGTATTAATATTATGATGTTTCTTTAAGCAGGTAAAAAACAAATTGAGATCGAGATCTCATTTACAAGGGTGATCTGGCCAAGACGTCTGCAGCACTCATTTATGAAAAATAATAATAAATAATATAAAAAGACAGTTTGGTTATTCAGCCATACCACATTACAATATGTTAAAAACACATACATTGAGAAATGGACTGTTGTTGTTCGTTATAAAGGATATACATGTCTAAGTACACGATATAACTACAGAAGAGTCAAGCTTTAAATAGGAGAATTATCAAAAAATGTTGTGAGGGAGATGCTAATGGTCTAATCCGAACCAATGATCTATGCTAAGCTAAGCTAAAAGTGCTCCCGCCAGACACAGAGATCGCCTGAATAGACCCAACAATGCTAAAACTAAACTCTTTACCTCTAGGAGAGCTGTAAAATGAGCCTGTTTCCACAAAAAGGTGGAGTGTTCCCGTAAACATCTGGCTAAACTTTAGAGGAATTTTGCTACTCCAGGATTTATTATCCTACGTTTCCCAGAATTCCTCAGCTCAAAGACCCGTTGTTTGCAAGCTGATTAAAGCAGGGTTTTTGCAGGTTTCACCAAGTCAAGATTTTAAGACTTAAGACATTTTTAAGACCATGAAGAATGAAATTTCAGACTTATATAGGGCTAAACACTAAGGATTTTTAAAATGGCTCAGCAGAATTAGTTTTACTCGCCCCATAAAACAACTAATTGTAATTAATTATTTCTTAGCCACAAACTTTAAAATAATGTGTCAAAACAAGCAGACCCTAGTTGTATACCTACTATTTTTTTCAATATAACCTATAATAAAAGCTCAATAAACTAAACGTATGCATAAACTGCTTTAACATTAGTTATAAATAGAGATTTGCTAAAAGTTTTGTATTGTTGGTAATTGGATGTGTCGGATCGATTGGGTAGCCTTACATAAACGAAGGAAAATTAAGGCCCATTTAAAATGATTAAGACAAGCAAGACAATATTTCAGTGAATTCAAGACTGTTTAAGGCCTAAACTGTTGTTTTTGAAACTGAATACATCAAGACACCCTGTAAAACACACTCTATATTCTCTTAATGTTTAAGAAAACTCATTTAAACACATTCAGGATGTAAACACAAGTGAGAGATATTGACTGAAAATATGATATTACTATTGGAAAAAAACGTAACAAATCACAGCATTGCGCAGAGAGGAAATGTTTTGTTGATCATTTAGGGTCCTTCATGCAGCGCTGCTTGTTTCTGCTGAATGTGCATTAGTGTGGGACGCCTGACTGGATTTACAACACACTTATATTACGCTTTTCCTCCAGCCTGATGTCTGCGGTAAGAAGAGGTCGAGGATTTATCATCAACACTCATCCATCTTACAGTGTCCCGTCCCGAATACACAAAACACACGCATCTCTGGCTGATTCATCCACGTCAGAGAGGACAACTGGACATATACAGGAATCAGAGAGTGAAACTCAATACCTTCTAACACTGATTAATTTTAACTTACTGTATATTTAACCAACACTGTTTGTAAGAAAGTAGAGTCTTAGCTAGTGGTAACTCCTTTTCAATGTAATGTAATTCATGAAACAAAACAATTATTTTCAGTTTCAGTTGAAAATAAAACAATAATTAAACAAAGTGATAACACTTTCAGGTCCGTAGACAGTGGGGGTGGGTTGAGGAGGGGGGAGGGCATTGGGGGGGGGGCTGACAAAGGTCTGTGAAAGGACGAATGACAGAATTTGTCCTATTTTGACTCTTCTATACAATAATAAATTGTAAAAACAACCCATCACAAGAGGCTTTAAGACCAAGCGGAATCCTGTGTTGGCTGTCAGTACAGAATTTGGGATGCCGAATTTGCACGGCATGACTTCCCGTTCTGCGGCGTCCCAAATTCTGACTGAGGAAAGTTGAATGTGCTGGCCAGTTTGTTATTTGCCTAATAAATGACAATAAAGGGGCGGCAGGGTGGCTCAGTGGTTAGCTCTGTCACCTGACAGTAAGAAGGTCGCTGGTTCGAGTCCCAGGTGGGCCAGTTGTCATTTCTGTGTGGAGTTTGCATGTTCTCCCCGTGTTGGTGTGGTTTTCCTCCAGGTGCTCCGGTTTCCCCCACAAGTCCAAACACATTCAGTATAGGTGAATTGATGAACTAAATTGGCCGTAGTGTATGAGGGTGTGTGAATGAGTGTGTATGAATGTTTCCCAGTACTGGATTGCGGCTGGAAGGGCATCCGCTGCGTAAAACATATGCCGAAATAGTTAGTGGTTCATTCTGCTGTGGCGACCCCTGATGAATAAGGGATTAACGAGAAGGAAAATGAATGAATGAATGATCGAAAATTCTACAAATTGAATACCTCTTAAAACATAGCATTTAAGACCTTATAATACTCTAAGGGCCTTACATGTCTCTAGATGAATGGATCAACTTTTAATACTTTATAAGAGGCCTGGACAAAAGCAGCTGTTATCAGGATTCTTAAACATCCCCAGAATTCCTGCTGTATTTCGTTAAAGCACTAAACAGCATTCCTGCTCTAATCCTGGACAAACGTGAGATAAGACGCCTGGAGATCTGAATCTTTCTGTTGCCATCCAGACACTGTGTGAATGATAAACGCTGGCCTGAGATCAGTGTTTATCTGACCTGCAGGCTTTAAATGAGTGTTTATGCAGGGCCGGTAATGAATGAGCGTCTGAGCTGATAAGGAGGTTTTCACACACTGTGATTTGTTTATTCAGTCTGACAATCTTCAGATTAGACTGAGATCAACATGCCGGAGACGCAAACAATGGAGGAGGAGGAGGAGGAGGAGAATGGGACTTATTCAACACTGAAGATGAGGAGCTCTCGGGTGTTCATTCTTGGTGGCTTTCTATTTTTGAAGATTAGTTTGTGCAATAGGGGAAATTATAATTTACACTCATGTACTGGTAATTTTGAAGCAGTTTGCAATTTAATTATATTTGGAGTTATTTTTAAAACATGTAATATATATATATATATATATATTTGCTTCAAACAACAGCTTATAAAGACTATGAAGATAAAATAAAAATAAAAAAAATCAATATATTAATAGTATATTTCTTTCATTCATTTTCCTTCAGCTTAGTCCCTTTATTCATCAGGGGTCGTCACAGCGGAATGAACTGCCAACTTATCCAGCATATGTTTTACACAGCGGATGCCCTTCCAGCTGCAACCTATCACTGGGAAACACCCATACACTCCCACATTCACACACACACACTTATACACTACGGCCAATTTAGTTTCAGAGCAGTGGGTAGCGCTGTCGCCTCACAGCAAGAAGGTCGAGCCCCGGCTGGGTCAGTTGGCATTTCTGTGTGGAGTTTGCATGTTCTCCCCGTGTTGGTGTGGGTTTCCTCCGGGTGCTCCGGTTTCCCCCACAGTCCAAACACATGCGCTATAGGTGAATTGGGTAAGCTAAATTGTCCGTAGTCTATGTGTGTGAATGAGTGTGTATGGGTGTTTCCCAGTGATAGGTTGCAGCTGGAAGGGCATCCGCTGCGTAAAACAAATGCTGGATAAGTTGGCAGTTCATTCCGCTGTGGTGACCCCAGATTAATAAAAGGGACTCCTCAGCACAGGAGGACTTGGTGCCCAAAAAAAGTCAACATCTGTGGTGTGGGATTACTTTGGATTCAGGAAAGCTGATGTATTGCAGAACTAGGTAAGACCTGTCAGTCACATATTGCATCTAAAAGCATATTGAAATTGTGAGGCACCGGAGGAGCGTCACTTCCTTCAGCATTATCAACACGCTTTGCACTCGTCTCCTTTGTCGGTGTTAGGTGACCATCAACCGTTTTCTCAGAGGTTGACAAACTAACAAAATATTGCTGCAGCTCTGATACATATGTTTTTCCATAGGTCTGTTGTAGAGACAATTTGTTACACCTTTACATGATAACGCGCCACACCATAAAGCGTGAATCATCTCAGACTGGTTTCTTGAACATGACAATGAGTTTACTGACAAAGAATGACTGTATTCAAATGGCCTCCACAGTCACCAGAACTCAATCCAATAGAGCACCTTTGGGATGTGGTGGAACGGGAGATTCGCATCATGGATGTGCAGCCGACAAATCTGCAGCAACTGTGTGATGCTATCATGTCAATATGGACCAAAATCTCTGAGGAATATTTCCAGTACCTTGTTGAATTTATGCCACGAAGGATTAAGGCAGTTCTAAAGGCAAAAGGGGGTCCAACCCAGTACTAGTAAGGTGTACCTAATAAAGTGGACGGTGAGTGTATATAAATGGTATAATATATAAAACTAAATTATAATGATTGAAACCTTACAAATAGACACGCCATTTAAGATGTTACAGCTAACATTCCTCAATCCCACAGACCTGTGAGCCCCAGAATGCTGATTTAGAGCTGAACTCCTGCTTTCTATTCATCCTCCAGCAGACCTTCAGCTTCTCCTCAAACTCTGAAGGGAAGATGTGGATTACGCTGATACACTGACGGACTCCATCCAGCCCTTTGAGAGACTGGGCATTGTGGGTAATATGACATTATTAGAAGGAATCCAGCATCAGGAATACATTAGAGCGCCTGAAGAGCACGAGAGAAGCAATTACGCTGTAAATGGAGTCTGTCAGCAATCATCAGTCCTGCACAGACAACCAACAACAAGAGCAATTAGACATTTATCCGCTTTCAGATGACAACAAGCCTCATCGGAGGAAGAGCCGGAGCGGGGTGGTTAGCGTCTTAAACGGGTCATGATTAGTCTGCGCGGAGCTCTGATACAATCCATTCAATCTCTATGGAGGGAGTCATTTTAAATTAGGATGCATTACAACAGACTGCTGCACAATATATGGTTTCAGCATCCATATCGAAATGCGTCTGTCCGCAATAGTCACATCGAAAGATAAGCAATGTCGAGTTAGCATTATAGCTTATTTATGGTAAGGCTGAACAATATACCATTTGAGCGTCAATATTGCAATGTGTGAATCTGCAATAGTCACATTGCAGGATTAGATTAACTATTAAACATTAACATATAAAGATAATATTAAATATATATAATATAATTTAATTATTTATACAATGATGACCATGTTATTTTACATTTGATTGTTCAATTTCAGTACTTGAAATCTGTTAGAGTCCCCAGAAAACCATGAAGCACTGTTTATTTATTAATTTAGCCTTGTAATTTATGCAGATCCACTGCACAGAAAAAGACTTGATCATCCCAGTCCATCTAAATCAGGGACGCCCAAACCTTTTCTTATAAAGGGCCAAAAACCAACCCTGATTGAGGGCTGTGGGCCGAAGTTAAATATACGAAAACGTATTACATTAAATTTGCCATGGGCAATTTCCTAATTTATTTGCTAATATATAAAAATATCTAGAAAACGTTGCTTTAAAACATATCAATTATTAATGCAGTATCGTTTTTAACGTTATATAATGAACTTATTACAGTAAAAACATAAACAATCCCCTCCTGATTTGCTCGCTGATGTCTTGTGTACTGTCCTCTATCTGTCAACTGACAGTATTTCCATTTCAAAAGTCTGATTCATTTACAACATTTAATTGAAACAACATTTTTGGTAGCTCCTCAATTAAACAAAGAAACTAAAGGTTACATTAAATTTGAATTGATGATCTGTCAAAGGCGTTCGCCCCAACCAACTCCCCATCACTCTCCCTCTCTTTTCAGATGGAATGGTGGGCCAAACTAAAGGTTACCATGGGCCAACTTTGGCCCGCAGGCCCTACTTTGGGCACCTCTGATCTAAATGAATGAAATCTCTTCAAATAGAGCTATTCAAATCATCGGGTGAAATTATATTCATATTGCAATACAATCGCAGCAAAACGAAATATCGCAATGTCAGATTTTTCCAATATCGTGCAGCCCTAATACACAGCTTATTATAACAGGAAGCACAAGTCAAAACATATGAGATATGTGGAGTCGCTGCAGATTTGAACCACAATAGAGTTAAAGTTTGTCATTTGTATGTGTTTTTTAAGGCCTGTGACTGTGTGAGCATTTGAATAGAGTTTAAGAGCACAAGAAATTGTACCGTTTGTAACTTTAATAAAGATACTTCTTTGATGAAGACCATGCAGTGTTATTATTTTATATATCTACTTATATTACTTCACTATTGGCATTACTATTATTTTAAGTCAAATCCCAGTTGTGTGTGTATGAATACATATTACATGAGGGTTTTTAAAAACAATTCAAAATCATAATAAAATATAGATTTAAATAAAAAAATTATTTCTTTCTTTAGTTATAGAAGTAATATAACAATAAGTAAACAAAAATAACCATAAGGGAACATTCTGTATATTATTTATTTACTATTATTAGTTTAAATAACCTAAAACTAATGTTCACTTAATGTTTTGGCTATTTAAAAGATATAATAAATAAATAAATATTTAGTATATTTGAGTTTTTTTAATAAAAAATGAATTTTTTTTTATTTGGGCTACCTAAATTTATATTCGGGCTACCAAAAACTGAAGAGTGCTGGCCCAAAGGACTAATGGGCTTTTGCGAGCCCTGAATACAAAAGATTTTGATATGTTCATTCATTCATTCATTCATTCATTCATTCATTCAATCGCTTTTCCGGGGCCGGGTCGCAGGGGCAGCAGTCTTAGGAGAGAACCCCAGACTTCCCTCTCCCCAGACACTTCCTTCAGCTCCTCCGGGGGGATCCCGAGGCATTCCCAGGCCAGCTAAGAGACATAGTCCCTCCAGCGTGTCCTGGGTCTTCCCTGAGGCCTCCTCCCGGTGGGACATGCCTGGAACACCTCCCTAGGTAGGCGTCCAGGAGGCATCTGAAACAGATGCCCGAGCCACCTCAGCTGACTTCTCTCGATGTGGAGGAGCAGCGGCTCTACTCCGAGCTCCTCCCGGGTGACAGAGCTTTTTATGTGTATAAAATATAAATATATCAATGTAGTGATAAAATCCTGCTGCAGAAATAACTGAATCCACATTTAGGATGAACTCCATACTTACAAAATGTTTTTGCATAAAATATTTCGGACATTTTTGTTTCCGTAATTTAAATGCCATATATTGTTTTTATATAATATAATAATTTATTGGATATACAAGTGTAATATATCCAATATATTTGCAAAAAAAAGCATCCAAAAATAACAACGACGATAAAAATAACAGTATTTCTAATATGAATAAAAACAAAAAGGTTTTTTAAGAAGAAGACAAAACCTCAAAGGCTTAAGCTGTATTTTGATGAGTGTTGTAGACCTGTTGCAGTGCTGCAGCTTATGTAAGCAGTAAACACCAGTGTTTGATCAGATGTGGGTAAAGTCACTACAGTATTGTTGCTTCACACCTCCAGATTGACATTTTTCATCTCCCTCTCTGGATTTCTCTCCTCAAAGCTCTTTCCCTCCACGACTCCCAAACTGCGTTCCAAAATAAGACGTATAAAAGGCTGAACAACATCATTAATTTTGCATGGGCCCAGCAGGGATCTGCAGCTTTATCCACAATATTATTAGGACAGCAATCGTCAGAAAGAGGCCATCATTTAGATCATCTAGAGAACGCATGCTAACGTCAGCTAGCATACAACATCTACAACAGCACATCTACATTCACTGAAAAACTGTTTGTGGCCACCGCGAACAACTCTTCTTGATAGAAATAAAGGCCTATTCATTTTGGACAGTAGAATTTAATCATTAAATCAGTAATAAAAATAATAATAATATTTAAAATAATAATTATTATTATTTATTAATACATAAATATTAATACAATTTATTTCAATATTTTTATATAAATTAAAATAAAGAAAATCAATAAAAATAACATTTGTAAAAAGAAATATATTGCATTTTCTTTCGGAAAAGCATTGAAAAGGTAATAAAATATCATATTTATAAATTACATTATAGTATAATTATATATTACTATCTAAAAATTATATAATTGTAAATAGCGTACGCTTGTTTAATTTAATTAATTACATTTGAATATAAGAATGTAAAATTGTGCTTCAATTTTTTTTTTAATCAGATAATCAATTTATTATTAGCAAAATTATATATTTTTGTCAAAGTTCAGAAATAATAAAGTAAAACAAATAAAGAAATGTGTTTACTGAATATGAAGGCCTATTATTTTTGGACAGTAGAAAGTCATTGTTAATGCAGTAAATAAATACATAAATAAATAATATTATTATTATTAATAATACATATTTTTAATATAAATAAATAAATAATATTATTATTAATAATAAATAAATATTTTTAAATAAATGAATATTACATTTGTAAAAAGAAAAATAATACATTTTCTTTTGGAAAAGCATTGGAAAGGTAATAGAATACCATAAATATAAATTACAATATAATATAATGATATTTTATCTAAAAATTATATTATTGTAAAAAGTCTACAGTTGTTACAGTTTTTACTTTGTTGATTGTAATACAGTTATTTGAATTATTAATTAAATTTGAATATAAAAATGTACAATTGTGCTTCATGTTTTCAATTAATCAGCTAAGATTTCTTATTAGTAAAATTATATATTTTTTCAAAGTTCAGAAATAATAAATCAAAACAAATAAACAAATGTGTTTACTGAATATAAAGGCCTTTTATTTTGGACAGTAATCATTAAAGCAGTTAAAAAAATAAAATATACATTATTATTATTATTAATAATAAATACATATTTTTAAATAAATAAATATTACATTTGTAAAAATATTTTCTTTTGGAAAAGCATTGAAAAGGTAATCAAATGTTATAATTATAAATTAGAATATAATATAATTAGATATTATTATCAAAAACAATCTATAATTGTAAATAGCGTACGCTTGTTTAATTTAATTATTTAAATTTGAATATAAAACTGTAAAATTGTGCTTCATGTTTTTAATTAATTAGTTAAGCTTCTTTATTAGTAAAACTATATATTTTTTCAAAGTTCAAAAATACTAAAATAAAACAAATGTTTATTAAATATGAACACAAACTACACAGATTTAAGTGAACAAGATTAAAAACAACAAATAAAATCGGCCTAAACTGATTAAAATCCTGTAACAGTTCCGCTAAAATCTCCCAAAGATAATCCTACTGTGGGGAAATAAAACACAAGAGCCTTCAGAAATGAATTCCGACAAAGTGCCAATAAAAAGCGTGTAATCGCGTTTGCACGTCCACAATGCAAACATCGCCAAAGCCGGCGGTGGAATCACATCAGGGTGAATTTACCAGCGCAGAGGGTGTAATAATGAATGACAGAGCGCTGCGCCGCTGACAGCACATTTACATGTGGGACAATTCAGTCCGTTCTCCATTATTCATGTCAACAGCCAACACTCATCTGGAAAACTGAGGACACCGGCTATACTGCACACTCCGACACACAGAGACATGCTCACTGTACAGGCTTTCTGAAGCTTTTAGGAGGGAGAATTTAAGACCTCCTTTTTTAAAGACCAACTAAAGAAAATGTAAAAAATTATAATAAAACTGAAGGGAAAACAATCTAGCAATATATTGAGAACTGCGTACACTTTAAAAAACGCAATGACAAAGAGTCAAGACAGCAAATCTTTATATGTTGGTTTAACTTATATTAACACGTTATTTAGGTTTCAACTACGTTTTTTAAGTTGAGGTGACTAGAAAAGTTAATTTGATTCAACTAAAAAACTTAAGGCAACAAGAATGTTTTGTCAAAGTAAAAATACAAGAAACTGATTAACATATTTTTACGTTTGTTTTGCATAAAGTATGTTGAGACTTCAAGTCTCTATTAGTTTCTATTAGTCTCTGGACAGTATTACACACTGCCACTAGATGGCACTAACACTAACACATGCAGTACATGCTTTGCAGAATTCAAAACTGAAAGTCGTCATTTTGCATATTGGTTGTGGCTCCCAGACACGGATTCATATAGTAGTAGTACACATTAGCACTGCACAGGGCATCTCAGACATTAAACAAATGAAGGAAATCTGTAATTATAAGGAACAAGTGTTTTAAGATTTGTAAAAATTTATTAATTTATTTGTAGGAGGTTTTGTACCTTTCATTAGACAGGACGGTAGAGAATACTGACAGGAAAGCCTCAAATGACCTTGAGGCGGGAATCGAACTCAGTTTGCCGTGAGCGTTGTAGTGCAACGTGTTGACACACAAACCACTTGGCTATTGACGGTGACTGTTTAAAGATTTTTTAGGAACTGCAGAAGCCTACAAGTGCATTATAACAACAATACAGGCTCAGTGGAAATACGCGCCTCAGCCTCATTTCTGGAAAAATCCAATATGTTGCTCTGGTTATATTTTGTTGTACGTTTCAAATCCACTAGAGGGCGCTGTCTACATTTTCTAAAGGGCCCTGTCTACATTTTCTAGAGGTCGCTGTCTACATTTTCTAGAGGGCGCTGTCTACATTTTCTAAAGGGCCCTGTCTACATTTTCTAGAGGGCGCTGTCTACATTTTCTAGAGGGCCCTGTCTACATTTTCTA
>CAIGQW010054212.1:286633-304991 GCA_903798125.1 Danio choprae
TTTTTTCAGCCATATATACTTACACTGTTTTATTTACATCAAAGGTAAGGCATTTTAGGAAAATCATATATTTTTGTTATCCTAATCAACAAATACTCCTTTATCAGAAGAGCACACAGAGTGATTAATATTTCATTAAGGCGGCTATATAAAACTCTCTGTGCTGTTAATTGCTTTGAATCTCACTAAATAACCAACATCAAAAGATGAAACGCAAATAAACAATTCTTAAACACGGCTGAGAATACTGAGGAGATTCACCAAGAGGATAAAGATGAAATGATAATGATTTCTCTCTTGTCTTTAATCTCCAAAAGTTCAGTGCTGTTCCTGAAGTTGGAGTCTGGAGGAGTTTATAATTCAGTGAGCAGACTCTACCCTCTCTAAAGGCTGAATGTATGAGAGTCCAGAGCCGCTCTGACATCCTAATGCTCTCCTGCGCTATTTATGTGTCCTGGCTGATGGAGGACCTGTTGTGCTCTAGAAGCACTAAAGTGTGTGTATGTGTGCTGACAGGCCTGTAAACTACCCTCAGCCTAAGACCAGAATCAGAGACACACACACAGCTTTTAACAGGACATGAAATCCCAGAGTGCGCACGCAACAGGCCTGAAGACACCACACACACAAACACACACACACA
The DNA here is from genome assembly GCA_903798125.1 of Danio choprae. Lineage (NCBI taxonomy): Eukaryota > Metazoa > Chordata > Actinopteri > Cypriniformes > Danionidae > Danio > Danio choprae. The sequence continues at coordinate 287,277 of CAIGQW010054212.1, forward strand.
CACACACACACACACACACACGCACAGCCTTCACTGACAGAGACATGAAGATGTGAGACTGCATCAGGACTCAAGCTGGGCAAACAAGGACAGAACAATGTGCGAGTGACGGGCAGAGCTACTGTGTGCAAACCGTTTACAGAGCCTGTCAGAGAGAAACGCCGTGTGTAAACCTGTAGTTAACATAAGCAAACATACATTCAGACTAGACAAACTAGACTTTAGTGTGTGTGTGTGTGTGTGTGTGTGTGTGTGTGATAGGAGGCACAATCACAAACACATAAATCACACACACTGACAAATTTCACACGTGCACAAAAAACTCATGCATTCATTCATATGGACTGACACACACAGTTGTTATGATTATTATTAGTAAACTAATGCTACTATACTGTTTTTTGGAAGTTGATTTATGTACACTAATAAGTGTGACATTTAAACATCTTAGCAACTGCATAGAAACGCACTTAAAGCCAATCAAAAGATGCTAAAACAGAAGCAACCCAAAACCCTAAATCTGAGCAACCCAAAGCCCCCCTGGAACTACATAGCAATGTGATAAACACAAAACCTCTAAGCAACTGCATAGCAACACCCTAGCAACATATGAATTACCTAGAACGGTGGTCCTCAACCTTTTTTATCACCGTGGACCGGTCAACGCTTTGACAATTTTACCACGGACCAGAGTGGGGGGGTTAGAGACTGATTGGGGCGGTGGCTCCTAGGCGACAATCAACATTGCTGTAACTCTTATGCAAGTTTTATTCATAGAGAAAAGTTACATAGCACTGCAGTGTTTGTCTGAGATAATTAGTCTACTGAAATGTGTATGTGATGTGATGTCTCTGATGTGCAAACCACTCGAGTTGGAAAATCTGAACTTCAGTGGACATTTGCGCGGCATTAACCAATCACGAGCTTGCTCTTGTAGTGGCGTGATTATGATGTAGTGCCTGTTGTTGGTGTTCCGAGGGGAAATCCTCCTGCCGACTCCGGACTACAGCTCATCAAACTGGGCTTGGCTCAGTCTTAAGCGCCGCTGAAAGCCTCTATCATCCAGGAATAGCTACTGGAGGAGTTGATGAACTCACAGAGCTGGTGCACCTCTGAAAGGATCTAGTGGACTCAGACACGGCACCGAATGAATCTACGCTGTTTTTCAGCCTTCCTAAAGCACAACTACTCTCTCAATAACATCCATGTTAGCCATTTAGCAACAATGCTAGAGTCAGCGGGCAGACAGAAGCTCCGCCCATGACGCAAATCCACATCTATTGTGAAGTGAATTTGACACGCGAATGAAGCGAGTAAACTCAATGTTCATGCATCAATTTACGCGCAGATAGCGTGATATATTCGCGCGTGCCGCGTCTGGTGTGAACACAGCATAACACTTTCAATCATCATGCATCTCCTCAAAAAGCACAAATAAACGTGCCAGAAAACATCAAAACACTTTAGTAACTGCCTAGCAACACCCTAGCAACAGAACTACCTATACACTCCAACAATCATCATGATTATCCCAAGAAAATACAAAAAACATGCCAAGCAAGCAGTAAAACACCTTAGCAACAGCCCACAAAACCCTAGCAACCGCATAGCAACACATTAGAACATAAAAAGCTACATAGAACACTCCAACTACCAATCATATCCACATCATTCACATAATGCATTAAAACACATTAGAAAAGCATAGCAACACACTTAAAGCCACTCAGAACACCATTAAGCAGCCCAACTTACAACCAATTCAGATCCACTTAGCAACCAAATGACATTTAAAAAAAATAATAATAACATCTTAACAAATGTATAACAACATAAGTCACCTATAACACCCAGCATGCATCTCTCCAGAGAGCACAGAAAAAACATCAAAACCCTTTCAACCCTAAAAACCAGAACAACACCTGAACAAAAATGCTTTCTGTAGCGATAAAAAGCTAATATTGTTTCAAAAATAAATATTTAAAATAATTTACTAAATAATTATTGAAAATATTTATTTTTGAAACTACTTTGCAACACACTAGTAACAACCCACGAGACCCTAGCAACCATATAGCAACACCTTAGCATGATGATGATGATGATGGTTAGTAACACTCATATTCCTCATAACCTGTACAATCTAGAGCACGCACGCAGTGCCAGAATCTCTCAGTGTGAGTTACGAAGCGAGTGGCAGAGCGACACAACATCAAACATCTGCTCTGTCAGACTGCTGCTTTTCAGAGCAGGAATATGTGAAACTCCCAGCACACCACGGGCACAAAACACACACTGCAAGAGTAAAGATGCCGGAGTATCTGCCACGCATAAAGTAAACAAGAGCGTTTGTGTGTGTGTGTTTGTAAAAATTTGTGTGTGGCTCCAGCATATAATGTGATGTGTGATCCGTCCACGTGCTGAAAGATGTCCAGATCTCACTGCATGTGAAGGAGACACAGCAGAGGGAATCGTTCAAGCCAGCGTGCAGACGTCTACAGCCTGAAGGCAGACAAATCCACACACACACACACACACACACACACACACACACACACACACACACACACACACACACGAAGTCAAAATTATTCTCCCTCCTGTGAATTTTGGTTTCTTCTTCAAATATTTCCCAGATGATGTTGAACAGATTCAGGAATTTCTCACAGTATTTCCTATAATATTTGTTCTTCTGGAGAAAGTCTTATTTGTTTTATTTCGGCTAGAATAAAAGCAGTTATTAATTTTTTTAACCCCATTTTAAGGTCAATATTATTCGCCCCCTTCAGCAATATTAGTGTTGGATTGTCTCCAGAACAAACCACTGTTATACAATGACTTGCCTAATTACCCTAACTTTACCCTAATTAACCTAGTTAATTCTTTAAATGTCACTTTAAGCTGAATACTAGTGTCCTGAAGAATATCTAGTCTAATATTATGTGCTGTCATCATGGCAAAGAGAAAAGAAATCAGTTAGATGAGTTATTAAAACTATGTTTTGAAATGTGTTGAAAAAATCTTCTCTCTGTTAAACAGGAATTGGGGAGACAAAATATACAGGAGGACTAATAATTCTGACTTTAACTGTATATGTACACAAATAAAAAATACTTTTACTACATCACACACACACACACACACACACACACACACACACACACACACGTCTGCCAGCTCTGAGGTTCCTCGTTCTCCAGCGGCCGCTTGTTTTCTGTCCGGCTGCAGGAGTGTAAACATGCGGATCTGTCAGGAAGGTTTTGCTGGACACAGGCGACTAGTATTAAGGAGACGAGAGCTCAGGTCTGGTCAGAGCTGTCAGGAAAGAGGCTTCTGTGAGCGGATCTCAGGAGAGGCCAGTGGAAACTAGCGCTGAAAAAAACTCACATTGCAGTATTTGATTTCCCTGCGATGCATAGTGCAATATTGAGCATAATTTAAACATGATATGAACAGCTCTATTTGGAAAGAATTCATCATTTTAGGATAAATTTGGATGTAAATAGGTTGATTTTGTAGTGGAGCGCAAACCAAATCACAAGCAATGATAAATACAGTAAAGCAAAGTTACAGATTAAATAAATGCTTTCTGTTTTTTCTGAGTCTAACAGTATTCAGGTGCACACATTGAATAATTAAATGTAAAATAAATAACACTGTATAATCTTCATTGAATATATATACAGTGTAGTAATCTTTCTTGAAGTTACTCAACTTTAAACTGAAATGCGTCTTAAAACACATGCAAATGATACTCTTATGGGGGTAACTATGGTTAAGCTTTGCAGTTACTCCACAATCAGGTGTGTTTTTAAATCCTGCTTAACTACTATCCTGATAGGACACTGCAGATCCTGTAATGTGACTATTGTGCTGAAACCATATATTGTGCAGCCCTAGTGGAAACAGCAGCCGCAGATATCATACAGACTCAAGCAAAGAGAAGCTGCATCTGGGTTTCAGTAATGTGTGGCGTAAGACGTGAGCTCAGGATTATCTGTGCATTGTTAAATGGGAGGACAGATCTGCTGTTGTTGGGTTACTTTATTAGTTTGTTTGTGTTACGGCCCAAAAAACTAAAGAAATAGGCTCATTTTAAAGGGATAGTATACATTGTTATTATTTACTCATACTATTATATACTATTATTTGCTCTTGAAAAAAAAAGAAGATATTTATGAAGAATGTTGGAAACCTGTAACCATTGACTTCCATAGTATGTGTATGTTGGTGGTAACATTCTTCAAAATATCTGCTTTTGTGTACAACAGAAAATATTTTTCTTCATTATTGGGTGAACTCTTCCTGTCCTAAAAAGCCATGTGCTGTACATATAAAAGACCGCAGATGCTTGATGTATTCTTTATATTTGGTTCATTAATATTAATGTGTTTTTAAGAAAAATATTGTTGTTATTAAGCATTTAAGTGTATTTTTATATACAGTTGAAGGCAAAATTATTCACCCTCCTGTAAATTCTGTATTTTATTATTTTCAGATATTTCCCAGATGATGTTGAACAGATTCAGGAATTTCTCACAGTATTTCCTATAATATTTTTTCTTCTTATTTGTTTTATTTCGGCTAGAATAAAAGCAGTTCTTAATTTTTTAATCACCATTTTAAGGTCAATATTATTCGCCCCCTTCAGCTATATTTGTTTTGGATTGTCCACAGGAGGTCTAATAATTCTGACTTTAACTGTACATCTTGAAAAGCATTCACACTTAAAATCATATTATAAATGGAAAAATAGTTATTAAGTAATGTAACCGCTTGGTTTGTGTCTTTATTTCTATAGAAAATGTGCTTGTTTATAAGTATTTTTGAGTCTTTTATTCATGTGCATTCATATTTATTTATGTCTATTCATATTACTCATCCAATTAAAACCTAGAGGCATATCATCTGTTTTACAGTATCTGACAAAGAGCTCTTCATTTTCATGACAATTTTATCCTTTTATTTCCCTTCACAACATCCTCAACCCGTCTCATAAAGTTTGTGCTGTTAGTCTGCAGTTGAAGTTAATCAAAACTCCTACAATCAAAGGGCTTTTTGTCTTCCCGCTCTTCTCCTTTGACTTTTTACACGGACCATACAAATGAAAGCAATACAGTTTTTTTTTTTAGGTCTTTCTAGGTCACAGCTCCTCCTTTTCCTTTGCATCCCACACAGGGACCACAATGCATTTCACTCGTCAGAAACGTGGAAATATCCTCAGTGGGGATTTAGACACCGTGTTTCGTCTTCTTTTAGCATGTGATATTGTCATTATTTAAAGTATCCAGCTGCGGTGGGTTGAAACGTGTCGTCTTTTGTCACTACGAGCTGCTGAAGTTTGCCAAAGCAGGAAAAAAATAAAGTGTCAAACAAAAGAATAAAGAGTCTTCAAGTAGAACTGTAAGCAGTGGAGGAGACTGAAGAAATTACTTCAGTGGCCCTTTGTGTTTCAAACACACACTTAAAGCTGACACACACACACACACACACTTCTGCACTCGCTTCTTCATTCTCAAACTTTATGAAACATTCACTTCAGGGTGGTTTTTTAACATGCAAACACAATGACTGACTAATTCCGACCTACAAACATTTACACAACAATTGACAATAAGAGATGCCAAATACAAACAATGCATAAGAAAGTAAAATAATAACAGATAAATACAAACAAAATACTGATCTTCAGTTTTCATCTAAACTAGTCTGATCCTCTTCCATTTAAATTTACTGTAGAATTTATCTCTTCAAAGTAATCTATGAAAGGTCGCCAGATTTGATCTTGAAGAGTTTGTCGTCTTTCTTTTTGAGGGAGAATCTGATTTCCTCCAGTTCCAAATGTTTCATTACTTCCCTCGTTAGATGTCTATATATAGGAGCAGCTTTCTGTTTCCAGTGTATTAATATTAACCTCCGCGCTAGTAGACTGACAAATGGAACTATGTTTTGTTCTGTATTGTTTTTAGCTATCTCAAAATCAGTAATGCCTAGAACTGCAGTAAGGGGATCTGGATCTATCGGCGTATGACATATTCTTGAGAACGTTCGAAAAATATTTTCCCAGTAAGATGATAGTTTTGGGCAGCTCCAAAACGTATGAGCCAGTGATGCTGGCTCAAGTCCACATCGATCACATGTGGGGTCTACAATGTAAATCATGTATTACTTTGAATTGTATGAGGCCATGCCTTGCACATACTGATGATCTGTGAATCTGTTCAAGGGCTATCTCCCATTGTTCATCAGTAATTTCAACACCTAAGTCTTTCTCCCAGGAGGATATTAGGCACTCTAAAGTTGCTGTGTTTGTTAACTGGAAGAGCTTTCAGTGTGCGTGCGTGTGTGCGTGTGTGCGTGCGTGCGTGCGTGTGCGTGCGTGCGTGCGTGCGTGCGTGCGTGCGTGCGTGCGTGTGTGAAATACCCCCTTTTTTATTAGGGTCACACAAAATGATCATTTCCATTAATGATTGGTTTGGGACGTTGGGGAATAGTGGGTTGTTTTGTTTAACATAGTTCAGTTTCGCACCTTACTTCAGGATGTTTTTTGTGTGAGTGTGTTCAGATTTGTATAGTGACTTTAGGCTTATGACACTATCAAAAGATAGTGTTGCGATTTTAATAGCTGCAGTTTTTTTCACAATATACAGTTCCTGACAAATAATATAGAATTATAATAATTAATAATAATAGAGAATTATTCCCTGTATTTTGAATTGATCATGATGTCAGTATTTTGCATGTTCATTATGAAGATATATTGAATATTTCCATACGTGACTCTGTTGTCCTGTCCCTCAGTTCAGGTCCCGGGTCCGGCTCCTAATCTGCAGGTTGTATCTGTGGGCTCGTCCTCCGTCTCTCTAACCTGGGAGAGACCAATCACTGGAAACGGGGAGATCCAGACCTACAAACTCTTCTATATCGAGAAGGGACAGGAGTCTGAGCAGGTCAGGATGGATGAGCGCTGGAAACAATACAGCTGTTTGTCCTTTGGTACAAATATAGCTTAGATATAGTTAGAAATGTGTATTATTACCTGAGCTTATTAACATAGCACCACCCATGTTTGCACATCAATGCATATTCAGTATTCAGCAACTTGGTCTGTCCTGATTGGTGAGAGCAGCATTGTAGAAATACAAGGATTGTTTTTATTAATATTAGTTTTACAGACATTTACTATTGTACATTTTGTTCACATATATTTTTGCGCACTCTTTACAGATACTGTTTTGCATTGTTACTATTATGACGCATATTACTTTTCTTTGTTTTCTTATTTATTTTAGTAACCACGCTTTACAATGCCACACTGGACTTTATAATTATAATGCAGTTTTATTATTAATATTATTATCTGTACAATTATATACAGTATATACATTAAGCTTTTTTATTAATAATAGTTTTCTTTAAATATTTGCTAGGGTAAAACCATGTGTGTATTTATTCGTTTAACATTTTACTACAGCATTATAATGTTTTTACGTGCATGTTATGCTTTGATAATACCCTGTTTTTTAACATTACTTTTAGGGCATTTACTAATACTGTTTTTATATACAGTCAAGGCCGAAAGTGTTCATACCCCTGGGCTTGACTGTATATAGTTGTTAATTTTGTGCTCTGTTGTTTTGGATGCTGCTTGTTTTTTTGGACACCACACTGGATTACCATACAAATGCTATGATGTATGGATATGATAATCATTCAATATACAGTCGAAGTCAGAATTATTAGTGAATTTTGTTTTCTTTTTCAAATATTTCCCAAATGATGTTGAACAGATTCAGGAATTTTTCACAGTATTTCCTATAATATTTTTTCTTCTTATTTGTTTTATTTCGGCTAGAATAAAAGCAGTGTTTAATTTTTTAAACACCATTTTAAGGTCAATATTATTCGCCCCCTTCAGCAATATTAGTGTTGGATTGTCTCCAGAACAAACCACTGTTATACAATGACTTGCCTAATTACCTTAACTTTAACCTAATTAACCTAGTTAAGCCTTTAAATGACACTTTAAGCTGAATACTAGTGTCCTGAAGAATATCTAGTCTAATATTATGTGCTGTCATCATGGCAAAGAGAAAAGAAATCAGTTATTAGAAATGAGTTATTAAAACTATGTTTAGAAATGTGTTGAAAAAAGCTGTATATCAAAGTACCCAAACACGTTTTGTAAAAGAACTTGAAATGATCTAATCAAAGTACAGTTACAGTGGTTTTAATCTCTGATGTTTTTCCTGCAGGACGTGGACATCTCGGGTCTGTCCTACACCATGACGAGCCTCAAGAAGTTTACTGAGTACAGTTTTAGGGTGGTGGCGTATAATAAACACGGCCCCGGGGTCTCCACAGAAGACGTGACTGTCCGAACACTGTCTGACGGTGAGTTTCATCACTCCTGAGGATTAACCCTGTCACCATCAACCTCTACACTTCAGTTTCCAATCAAAATATGCTAATTATATTATATATATCGCATAAAACATTTGCGGATAAAGCTGCATTTCCATCCAATGAGGCAAAGAGAACAGAATCGGCACTTCCTGATGAACTGGAGCAAATATGAGATATGAGAAATGTAGTTGAGTGCGTTCAGAGAAGCCACTGTGGTGTTTATTCTCTAATAAATGAGTTGCCCCTCAGAAGATGAAGACGAAACGCGATGAATGCGGTGCTTTTGGAAACGTGAGACGCTCTTTGGGAGCGCTGACAGATGCTCAAGACAGTTCTGGAGGGAATATTAATAGAGTAATAATATTAATACTGAAGCACTGTGATGACAGACTGACGGCTGAGGGGTTTTAGAAATGAGCAAAACAACATTTCAGATGTTTTACAGTGTGCTGGAAACATGTGCTGCAAACTCCATTAATGCCATTAAGTCCCTGAAACACATTTTATCATCACATCATCTGTGAAAGACGAAATCACATCACTTTACTAATGCACATGCTGGAATTTATTCAGTAAATGTGTTCCCATCGTAGTTTACATGCATTTTTTATTATCAGATAAAAAGTTTGTCCTCCTTAGTCATGCAAATTTGTTTTTTGTTTCTCAATTTTTATTTAAAAATATATGTAAAACAAATCATATTGTACAAACATTAACAGTCATTTATTTTACTTAACCAAAAGCAAACAAGGAAAGAACTCAATATCAGAGAGATACAAAAATTATAATAATTAATTTAAAATATTTATGCAACTAAAGAAATGGCTCCCCAAATGTTTTCAAGAGTCCTTGGTGATCCTCTGACCCTGAACAGGATTTCCTCAGGGGTGCAGTAGGTAAATAAGTTTGTTGATCCAATGTTTTGTAGATGGAGAGTGAGATGATTTCCAGTTCATTCAAATGCATTGTTTCCCAGCCGTTGCAGCCAGAAGTGTAAAGTGTTTCTTTTATGATGAGATGTATCTAGCAGTTCAGTGTCCCCTAATATCCAGATTCTAGGATTATAACGGAGCTGGATATCTGTAATGCAAATAAGTACATTTTCAATATTATGCACATCTTGACGTTTCCATTAAGTGTGTTTTTATTTATTTATTTTTGTGATACTCCAAAATGCACATAAATATAGGTGGATGGAAACATAGCCCTCGTCACTGTGATTCTCTCACTTTTAGCATCTCTGCTTAGATGAAGATTCACACAGGTTTAAGAGTTAGTATTCATGAGTGTGTTTTAGTGTCTGCGTCTCATCTAAACCCTGAGCTGTGTAAGTGACATGCTAACATGATCGCTTCAGTTCAGTCTTCACACTAAACAATTAACATGCAGGAAGCAGAATCCCTTCATCGCTGTTGGGTTTATGCTTTACTTCACTTAACAACTCTCTCTGTTTTCTCTGCTCTACACAACAAAATAAACATGTTTTTATCCATCTGATTTATACTTATTGAGTTTTTGGAGCACATCTGCAGGTCTTCAGAAGAGAGAGGCTATTAAAAATATAATAACAATTCCAGCAATCTGATTGGATGAATATAGTTGGGGTTTTTTTGAGTCATAAAGCAATTCTCAAAATATAAATACTGTATATCTTTGCATATGAAGAGTTCTAGTCTTTTAAAATGAGTATTTTCCTCAGCCTCATATGTTTATATGCAGTTATTTGATATTAAAGGCAATGAAATTAACCCATTCTTTGCCGTAAAAGGGAAATGAATGAAGATACGCACAGGAGCCTGAGAAAAAAGCTCATTTTAAAAGAGAATTTCAGATGACACTTAGAGGTTTTTGCATCTAAACTCGTCTATATGCATCTATATATTTCCGTCTCTCTCGCTCTATGTTTTCTGGGAAGACAGAGAGTGTGTGACAGCTGCTGGTGTAATCTACACCAACAGAAAACACACGAGTGTAAACAATATAATCAAGTGTTTTATTACCGCTGGCTCATAAACAACGGCTGCTACTGTCTCTAGTGTTCATTTCAACAAACAGGAGAGGAGAAAGATGCAAAAACACAACAGCAGCCAATCAGAGAGAGCCTCAGAGTGTGTGATGAACTGTGTGTGTGTGTGTTTCAGTGCCGAGCGCAGCCCCACAGAACCTGACTCTGGACGTCCTCAACTCCACGGTGAGATCTGCTTTTATTAAAAGTGTCTTCTGCTTATTAATGTGTCGGTGATGTGGTTATTAGAGACTGATCACTGCAACCTTCATCTGCTGTACAGTAGGAGAATTACTACAGCATAAAGGAGTAATAATAATACGAGAATAATAAAGCAAAAGTTTTCTGAAGTGTGATTAATACTTATGAATTGAAAGTTTTATTTCATATTATGTTAGAAATAGTTAGTAATATATTTTTAATCTTTTATTTATTCATTTATTTTTAATGCTTGTATGTAAAATAGGACCTAGACACGTTCCTGACAGTTCTTGATAGGTTTATTTTGGCAAAAGCTGTAGCTACCACAGTACATTTCTGTATTAAGTTCCTTCAAGTCTGTTAAGAGCAGTAATTATTGATTAATCTGTACCCAGAAGAAGTGATGAAATATGAGCAGGTAGAGTTTTTCAGAGCTGTAATGTCATCTGCGGATTCGTAAAGCACACTGGGAGGTTTTTTTCTTCCTTCATTATTGCGTGGCCTGAAGGCTGTGCTGTCGTTCTCACATCAGCTCATCACACTTTTCTGGCTCAGGTGAAGACTGATCTGAAGACGTTTCTAGAATAATCCCAGCAGCAGCTCAATTAAAAAGCGCTCATTCCTGCGTTGAAGCGGCTCACTGTGTCCTGTTTTGTGCCCCAGAGCATCATGGTCCGCTGGCAGCCTCCTCCTGCTGGTAGCCTGAACGGAGAGCTGACGGGGTATAAACTGCGCTACCGTAAAGGCCTGAGGAGAGCCGACGCGGTGGAGATCTCCACAATGCAGATCTTCCAGCTCATCGACGGTACCATAAACACACACTACACTCGCACTATAGAGCTCCAGATGCTTATTATGAGTTTTCTCTATAATTTTAGTATGCATTTTTGTTGTTTTTAGTTTTATGTATTCATATATACAATTTTTGATACCCTTCAGTTCTGTCCTGGCCATTATTACTATTAGTTTGCCTTTCTTAATGCTTCTGTTGAACCACAATTCGAAAGCAATGTCTGATATCCTATAGTTCATTGTCAGTCATTTTAGATCAATAATGACTTTATTTAGTTTCAAGTTGTTTTGGGGACCACTGGAGTTTTTCTTTCTTCACTAGAAGGGAGACAACAATATTGTCCACGTCTGTATATTGTAGGTATATTGGACATTAATTTAGTATTAATGTTTTAAATTAGATTTTCATATATTTGTTTTTGAATTTAATCTTTATGTTATTGTATTTGAAAACAAACTGATAAACAAATATTTTTTATATTTCTTTTTTTGTCTTATTTTTCATTTACTTAAATGCAGTTGAAGTCATTATTCATCCTTCTGTAAATTTTTATTTCTTTTTCCAAATATTTCCCAGATGATGTTGAACAGATTCAGGAATTTCTCACAGTATTTCCTATAATATTTGTTCTTCTGGAGAAAGTCTTATTTGCTTTATTTCGGCTAGAATAAAAGCAGTTTTTAATTTTTTAAACACCATTTTAAGGTCAATAATATTCGCCCCCTTCAGCAATATTAGTGTTGGATTGTCTCCAGAACAAACCACTGTTATACAATGACTTGCCTAATTACCCTAACTTTACCCTAATTACCCTAGTGAAGCCTTTAAATGTCACTTTAAGCTGAATACTAGCATCTTGAAGAATGTCTAGTCAAATATTATGTGCTGTCATCATGGCAAAGAGAAAAGAAATCAGTTATTAGAAATGAGTTATTAAAACTATTATGTTTAGAAATGTGAAAAACTTCTTTCCGTTAAACAGAAATTGGGGAAAACATGTACAGGGGGGCTGATAATTCTGACTTCAACTATATGCAAGTATATATACTTAGAATTTAGAAAATTATTAGAAATTAGGTTTTGGGAACAAACTGTAATGAAAGTATTATATAAAATATGATATAATTATAGAAATATACATGTTATAAAATGATTTCTTTAAATAAAAATATTATATAGATTTTTCTTGTAAGTAGTCATGGCAACACTTTTAACTTTGATTTAGATTTTTGACATTTAGAATTGTCATATTTATTTATTTCAAATATAATTTTGATTAATAAAAATGACAGAAAATGATGCTGCAATGCAAGTCTGAACCACAACAAAACTTCCTAGATGTGGGTCAAAAGCCTTAAAGTACACATGAAATCAAGACTAACTATATTGATTTTGTTAGCTCACGTTGCTAGTTTTGCGGTGAACAATTCATCTGTGCAGGTCATTAAGAAAACAAAATTGTTTGTCCTTGTAATCTTTAATTTGAGGTCTGAGGTAGTGGGCGGGGCTAACATACTTAACCACGCCCCTCCAGCTGTCAGTTTTGACAGCAAATCGAAATGGTGAGCAGGAGAAGGAGTTAGGTTGTAATAACTACACAGACACTTTTCCTCATCTTTCTTAATGAAATGCCTACTTTACTACATCCAATCATCTTGCAGTAGAAAAAAACAAGCCACGCCCACTGCTTTCTCATTTAATATTCAGTTTCTCTAGAAACTGCGTCACAATACGAGAAAAGAAATGGTCGCAGCTTCTGGTTCATGCGGACTTTAACATTTTTCTTAGAAAATCTTGAAATCTAGTTGAACTATGTTTAGGTGGAGTGGAGACACTTATGTAACACACAAAGAATACTCTCAATTTACTGACATGAGTATGATTGTGTTTCAGGTCTGGAGAGAGGGAAGGTGTATACAGTCAGAGTGTCTGCAACCACTGTCAACGGCACCGGACCGGCCACTGAGTGGAGCGCAGCAGAGACCTTCGAGAGCGACCTGGACGGTAAACACACACACATGGCAAACACATACATTTGAACAAGAACTGGAGTTTCTGGGCTTTTGTTTACAATTAGAAGAAAAAATATTATATGTATTTATTTGATTAACAGAACATAAACAAGTTAAATATAACTGAACATAAAGAGTTGTGAATTAAACGGCAAGTGAAAGTGAAACCATAATCAGAACTGCATCAGCTCTTAAAGCGACAGAGCGCTATATTCCTGCTGTCGACCGTGTTCATCATTATAAACCAAACAAAAAAAGACAAGCACAAAATTACCCATGTGCACAAAATACCCATGTACTGTGTGTGTGTGTGCGCGTGTGCGTGTGCGTGTGTGTGCGCGTGTGCGTGTGCGTGTGCGTGTGCGTGTGCGTGTGCGTGTCTGTGTCTGTGTCTGTGTCTGTCTGTCTGTCTGTCTGTCTGTCTGTCTGTCTGTCTGTCTGACTGAGCGCAGCAGACAGAATGATCTCCTCATCCACTGCTGCTGAATGAGCCCACCGACAGGCCAGTGTTTGAAATAATCAGCCAATTTAATGACTCCAAATCCAAAAGGTTTTGTGGGAAATTAGCAGCATTGCCTTATAAATCCGAGCAGGCATTAGCAGCGGCCTCTCAGATAAATTCTCATAGCGTACGGCTAATAAAACGCTGCTGTCTGTTTACTCTCCAGTTTCTCTTTTAAGCTCCGCCAAAACAAATATGAATGGATTTCCAAGCTCTTCAAGCAGTTAGCCTGCATTACGCTAATGAATCCGTGCTTGAAAGCTGCTACTGAGCTCAGCGCTGCACTCCACCTGAGTTATAATGCTGGAAACATTCAGTCCAGGCCTTCTCAGCATCGTTTCAGGAGTTTTAAATGTTTCTGGAATAATCCTCTCATGCTTCCTCTCATCTCAAGTCTCTTCTGGATGTTTTTCTGCATACTTAAACTCAGATTTCATTTATTTCTGTTTCTTAGCATGTAAATCAAAGTATTAAAGATGAGATTTTTTAATTACTTTAATTACTAATTAAAACTTTTATTCTGGGATGTTACTGTGTTTCAGCCTAATATGCTAGAAAAGATGATTCTAAGTAAAATAACAAATGATTTATTTACATATTATACATAAATATTTGTGCTGTTAATATATAATCATAATAATAGTCATAATAATAATATATTTGTATATTAAAATAAATATATTTGTTTGGAATATTTTTGTATATTTAAATATGCATAATAAATATACTGAGTGCATACACACATTATGCAAATGCAGGCTTTTATTTTGGATGTGATTAATCGTTTGACAGCAATAATAAATATATATATAGTAGTAGTATAGTAGTATATACACTCACAGGACACTTTATTAGGTACACCTTACTAGTACCGGGTTGGACCCACTTTTGCCTTGAGAACTGCCTTAATCCTTCGTGGTATAGATTCAACAAGGTACTGGAAATATTCCTAAGGGATTTTGGATCCATGCTTTCATGGTGTTGATGCCAAATTGTGACCCTACCATCCGAATGTTGCAGCAGATATCGAGACTCATCAGACCAGGCAACGTTTTTCCAATGTCCTATTGTCCAATTTTGGAGAGCCTGTGCCCCATTCTGATGCTCTGTTTGAACTGCAGCAGATCATCTTGACCATGTCTACATGCCTAAATGCATTGAGTTGCTGCCATGTGATTGGGTGATTAGAAATTTACATTAACGAGCAGTTGGAAAGGTGTACCTAATAAAGTGGCCAGTGAGTGTATATATAGTAGTGTGTGTGTGTACATGTATATATGTATGTTTATATATCAGGGTAAATATATCTTGTTCAGTTTTCTTGCTATTTTTAGTCATTAAACTTTTTACTTTTGTGTTTTTATGTATTGAGTTAATAAAACTATTAAACATTTTCCTTCTTTGTAACTTTTCTTCCAGAGTCTCAGGTTCCAGGAGTCCCGAGTTCTCTGCACGTTCGTCCGCTGGTGAACCGGATTGTGGTGAGCTGGACTCCTCCAGAAAACCAGGATGTTTTAGTGCGCGGCTATAAGATCGGCTATGGCATCGGCAGTCCGCACGCACACACCGTCACTCTGGACTACAAGCAACGCTTCTACAGCATCGATAACCTCGGTCAGCGTTTAATACCAGACATAATTTGTTATATATTTTGAATCGTACCAATTAAAAATATTTTAGGAATATTTCAGTTTCTGTTTAATTGTAGAATTGTAAAGTAAAATAATTACATATTTTATCAAATATTTAAATATTTTAAAAAATAATTTATTTTTTAATAGTAATAATGATGATTTGTATTATTGATATTATTGTTAAGACAATGCAGGAGTTATTTATAGAATAAATCATATTTTTGTTTACATTTTTCAATAAATATTACTCTTTTAAATATAATAATCATTTTTATTGTTATTGTTTTTGTTCAGAAAATGCAGGAATTATATCTAGAATAAATCATATTTTATCATAAAATATTTTTATTATTTCTTTCAATAAATATTCCTTTTTTATAGTAGTAGTAATCATTTTTATCTAGAATAAATCATATTTTTGATCATAAAGATTTTTATAGTATTAATATAGTAATAATAATATTTCATTTTTTTCTTTTCATTTGTATTATTATAATACATATAATATATAATTAGTGTATTTTAGTATAATATTATTCTGTAGATATGTAAAAGTTTTGGTATTTAATGTTTTTATTTCAAAGTAAGTTTTATTACTGTACACTTATTATATTTGATCATTATTTTTTATTGTAATTATTTCATTAAAATATTTTTTGATTAATAATAATAATAATAATAATAATAATTATTATTATTATTACTATTATCTCCCTGTTTACTTATTTTATGTTTAATAGTGAATTATCGTCAGTGGTAATTGAATGCTTTCCTTAGAGCTTAATTGTACTTAACTTGGATTTTTAGTATTACTGAGTATTATTCTCTCTTATGACACCTTTTGTAGCAAAATATGTTTCTTCTACATTGACATTACATGTGTTTATGAGACATCTGTATTAATGTTTTGCTCTGCAGATGCCAGTTCCCATTACGTCATCACTCTCAAGGCTTATAACAACATGGGTGAAGGCGTTCCCATCTACAACAGTGCCATCACAAGACCGCAATCCGGTAACAGTCTCACATTCGTCAACATTAGCGTTTGTGATGTATTGTCATGTAAATCAGTGAAATCAGCTTCCCAAATCAGAACACATGTAGGGGCGGGGCATGATGGGCTCCATTGTGTTTAGTTGGATGGTTGTGGTCTGCTATTGGTGGATCTCAAATGATTGACAGCTTGGTCCCGCCCTCATGCCAGTAAACACCAGTTATAGAAGAGATGTTGATTTATGTTCCATAATGATTGTAGGTTTTGATTAGATGGTGATTGTTAAGATCACATGACACCATTCATAGCTTTCTTTGATTATATTATGCATAAATTAATATTTACGTATGCTAACGTACTTCCAACTGAAGTGGAATATTGAGTAGGGGGCGGAGCTTTCTTTTTGCATGTCAATCCCTTGTTACAAACTAAAAGCGAAAGGGGCGTGGCTTACAATATTGTGTCTGAAGTGTCAGTGACATCATCAGAGAAGGAGCCAATCAAAACGCAGATGCTCAGACTTTGACTAAAGATTACCAAAACAAACAAAACAATGCAATAACTTGACTTTTTCTTAACCTGGATGGATTAATTAATCACTTTAAGACTAATAATGTGTGCTAGCATCATAAACATTGTGCATTTTGATTTCATACAGTAGATAACCAGCCATAAATCCATTATTCGAAGGCACATTTAGTTAAAGTCCGCTCCAGTAAAGCTCCAAGGTGTGCTTTCAGATGGAGCAGCGTTTACTACACAGAGCTGGAGGTCACTGATAAGCTACACAAAGATCAGTTTATTACGTAGCCCATGGAAATAGCTCTGAATCGTGTCAATGGTTGCAAGATTTTCAGCATATAGTAATGCCATTTGCAGCAAAGTTCCTCGATTGTTACAGCAGAATAAGAGTATAGTTCCTAGTCATATCAGTCTAGAATAGAGCAACGTGTCATTTCCTGTCAGTCTTCCTGCACGATGTGACTGCAGAAGAGTTGAGCTTTAAATAGGACAAATGATCAACACTCTTTGGCTATTTTTGAGCGAGATGCTAATGGTCTAATACAATTCAATGATTTCTGCTAAGCTAAAAGTGCGTGTGTGTGTGACTGTGTGTGAGAAACAGTGTGCATGTGTGTTTGCATGTGACTGTGCGTGTGTGTGCGCG